>DWNE01006272.1:0-13201 GCA_018249875.1 Cecropterus toxeus
ATGATTTGTGTTAGATGTGCGTTTAAGAAACCATTTAGTATTTTTTAACGTTGAAACTAGCTTAGATGTTAAACAATATAAACAAAAAAACTCTAATGTTTCCTCAAGATAGCCGTATAAATATTTTTAATTTCTTAAATTAATTCCAGTAGTTTCGGAATGATGCGACTTCAAACTCACAGACAAGCAGATAAAAATGTAAAAGTTATAGAAACGTCTATTATTTCATATTGTAAGTTTTCAAAAATCCTTTCTTGTAAATATATGTATGTGACGTGCAAACACGCGTAACTTAATTTTTTTATTGTATGTTCGCATGAAATGACATTTTAATGAATACTTAAGGGATAACATACATTTGTGCTCGACTTCCGTTAAGATTTCAGTTCTATTTGGAGTTGGTTACAAATATCCGTGGACGGAAGTAACCATTTAGCTTCTGTACCCTTAGTACAAGTGTATCTTGTGTCCTTAAAACAATCAATGTTTATGTTTTTGTCCATACATTGCAGTGTACACTCCACGCTTTGATGTCAAACATCTATGGGTTAAGGTATACCCGATTGTTGGTTTGGCGATGCTGGCATTTTTTTTTTGCGCCATCTGTTATAAATTGTCGGAACTATTAAGTATCGAAAAAAACTAAGCGGGCTGCGGTCTTAGCTCGTCTTAGTGCGGGGTACTGTTCGTAGATGGCCTTATTTTTATTATGCTACATATTCAGTTCCTGTCGCAATCTTGTCTTTCATCCATATGACTTGCACGACACGATGTTTCACATCTGCCAGACGTTTCGTGACGGCAATATTTTTGTTTTTGTTTTTGACCATATCTTTCAATATACTTTGAAAAGATGAGCTTAAACATAAACAATGATTGTTTTAAGCGAACGTAAAGTCGTACTAAGGGTAAAGATAGATAGTACGATCGTACGATACTGTTGCGTGGTAATGTCACGCATATTCGTAATTCGAAATTCACCATCCTTGCCATTCTGCATAATGAAAATTTGGGGATTCAGCTTTTCAGACGTAAAATAGCTGTCCTTTGTGTATATGTATGAGGTACACACTGCACTCCCCTTCTCGTTTACGATAAGAGTTTCGGCGAGACGTTTCGATCTGGCGAGATGGTCGCGGACATACTTGGACGAGCAGAGACGGGTAGAGAAATCTTTAAAAAAGGGTTTTATTTATGAAATGGCTCGATTGATCGACTTCAACGGCCATTAGAGGCGCACTATTGGAAATATGTGATTGCTCTGTTATATTTGATGACCCGCGTGGCCGAGCTAACGCGTAGTGGGTCCCGAGTTCGATCCCCGGCCAGACAGGCATCTGAATGATGAGTTTAGATTTCTGTTCTGGGTCTGGGTGTTTGTGTTTTCGTCTTTGTGTGTCCACGACACCCACGACATAGGAGAAAATCCTAGTTTGGGGCTATGAGTAGAAAGCGTCTTGCGTCTTTTTATATATGTCGTTTTCATTTGTCAATGAATCTAATCTTTATAAACTCCATAAAATTCGGAATAACTTTCAGATGGTTGCTATAGCACAACTAACAAACTATAGTTGAGATTTTGGCTCTGTATCATGTAAGGCAAACAATAATTATGATCTTGATTTACATATTAATATAAACGGCCCTTAAATAGAAACCAACCTTATTTTAAAAGTATGGCAGCGTAACGGTGCCTATGAACTGGATACATAGTTTAACATAGCCTTTTTAAGGAAAGAAAATAAAACCATCGGAGTTATACCAGTTTCAACGTAATAAATACGTCGCATCTTAGTCGTAGATATTCAAGAATTGTATTTTATCTTTTTTTAATCAGATTATAGTAGTAAACGACCATACAGTCCAGGTGATGGTGTTATCTGCCAAATCCAAAATTTCATATCCATAACATTCATGATCTGAAGTCCATTACAGATGGATTGCTACTCCCGAGGACTAAGGTCGCCTTATATATAAGTGAGCCGGCAACTACACCCTTCCACCAATTCGCAAAAACTGCTTCACGCTAGAAATAGGTGTAGCGGACCACCGCTACACCTATTTCTAGCGCAGAAGATACCAATCTTCCCGGTGGAACTACACTAGTTCTACCACCTGGTAATATCAGCGTAGTTCAATAAAAGTGTATCTCAATTATATGTGTGCGATACATCTGGATAGAATCAAAATTAAGATTTAATTGAATTAATTAAGCTTTTCTTTATCATAATACGTAAATCGTGATGCATTTATAGAGATAGCTAATACATACATCACTCACTATAACATGATATCAAGTTGTCACATGACGTCAATCACACGTGTTCTCGACATTGGCTCATGTGTCATCATTAACATTTAAAAGTTATATGTCATACACAGATGTATATCATATGTTACATATGTACGTGAGTTTATCTGTTTGTAATAATGAACCGTGGCGCCGCTCGCATGCTCCAAATCTTTTAATTCAAAGAATGAGAACTAATTTATTATATTCCTCAAAAGGACCACAGGTATCAGTGAAATAATCTGTATAATGGGGCAGTAAATACTCACACACAAATATTTTAATTCCTGGCGCACAATAGGCTAGTCTTCAGTGTGATATAGAAGAGCCTTAGGAAAATGCAATTCAAAGACTAAAAAAAACATTTTACTATGGATGTTGATAATATGATAAGGCTATTCCTTATCTTCTTTTTAAAAGGATGATTATATTCATACTTATCAGTTGTCTTTGAGTAAAATAACTGTTAGGAAAAGAAAGGCGGGACGAAATTATGAGCGTTCCCCTTTTTTTGTATTATGCCGTCGTCTCAATGCAGCTCTATTACATAAACAGCATAGTAAATTTCCCAAGTCTACAACAGATCTGAGTAAATTTACGTTTATCTCGGCGAATACGTCTGTTTATGTCGCGCTACAGGCCAGTGTACACTAGTTTTGTGCAAATATTTACGGCTTTAATATTTGTACAGTTAAATTTGTCCACAAAATTCTGAGCACGAAATTCTGTTGTGTGCGTAAAAAATTACGTCGAATTTCCATTTTAATGGATATTTCCTTTATTTGAAAATTTTGCTCGTACATTAAAACATGATGTTATTATATTTACTACTGCGGTTATACGAATAAGCTTGTTAAAGGAAAAAATAGTAATGGAAGCATTCTTCTGTTGATTTTCCTCTACTAATTGGTTTAGAGAGTGGAAAATATGTAGAAAATAAACTCGTTATACCGTATTTCTGTAAAAACATTTTCAAGCTTCAGTAAATCAACTTTTAGGCATTTTAACGGAAATAAACCTCACAGTTACTAATTCGTGAACACTCGAGTTACTTAACTGTGTTCACGAATTAATTACTGTTGAGTATGTAAAATTTATTGGGTTTTCTTAATGCAATTCATTAACTATTCAACACAAAAATATTTTTTCGATTCGAACCAATAGTTCCTGAGATTAGCGCGTTCAACCAAACAAACTACTACTTTATAAAATTAAGTATAGATTATTATTTTATGATTGATAACGTTTAAGCGCCATTGTGCGGCTAGTTTCACAGAGATTTCTGTTTTGAGGAAGATAGGAAAAACACGATTTCTTATATAACAATAACTCCAGTATATTTGAGCTGATATCACAGTATATTTTTCATAAGTTTAAAATTAAATACACATAGTGTAATAGATAGAATGAAAAGGCAATTAGAAGGATCATTAACACCCATCCATACAGGCATAACGTTATTTGCGCGTGGGCTTAATGACCGAGTGACGCCTTTAGCTTGATTTTCCAAGTTTTTCTAGACCTAAAGCATAGTCGGAGTTATGGGAATCGCTATGCTTTAGTGTCTGCGTGCATTTTCGTATATTATAGACGTCAACCCAGTGCTGGACCATTGCGGGTCTTTTTTTAGAGACAGAGATTTAGTCCACATTTCACTGTGCTTGCGTAATGCAGAATGTTAGGTACATTTCATACAACTTTGAGAACCTTTTTATCTTTTAGGCATGCAGGTTTCTTTACGATTTCTGCTTTCACCGTTTAAACAAGTGATAATGATTGATATATGATAACTTCGAAAAATTAGAGGTGCCTGAGAATGTGAATGGGATACGAACCTGGGACACCCCAGTTAAGAGGCCGAGTTCAAAAAAACTAAGCTATCATACATTATAGTTTCGAAACGTACTTAAGCGCGAAATTGTAAGTTTTTATGCGACATTTGTCGTATACCTACTCCTTTAATAAAATACAACTCAAATAAAAATAAACAATTTTTTTTAGACCAATTAAGCAATAAGTAACAGTTGAGATAATAAATCAATGTCTAGTTGCTAATTAGTCTTTTAAATACTTTTGTATCGAGTAGTCATTGTTTATCGACCGATGCTTATAATTATGTTTTGGCTCTACAAGAGCCACTTTGCGAGGGGCTTAACTTGGTTTCAGTTCCGAGAAAGCGTCGCATGACCTGGCGTTACCGCGAATGTCAGGTATTTTTTGTTATACACGAGTGGTTAAGTTACGGGCAATCCAGTAATTACGACGGAATTATACCTAGTGTATAGGTAAATAGAAAATCCTCCTGTGTATAATAGTGTAATATCTTCATTTCATTAAATTTGTATCTTTTCTACTTTCCCTACTAAGATTTTACATACCTACATGTGTAAGTTTGTTTGTTACGTTTGCCAAATATGCTGAACCGATTATCATGAAACTCTGTACACGTATTTTTAGAGATAGTAGAAAAAACATAGGATATATATATATTTTTTAAATAATACCTATTTTTATTATTTTGCAGACATGATTGTTTGCAACTTCAAAACCTTTAAATTAATATCATGTTTCTTTGTACTGTCACTTATAAACAATATTAAAACATATACATACAAGTTTATTGCTTGATGTATGTTTGTTTGATTGTTTTTAACACTTTCACGCAAAAACTTAGTACTTACGGTGAAATTTAGTTTATAACCTGCATTAAGACATAATTCTCATTACCGTGTTAAAAGTGACCGAAACTGACGTATCCGGGAGAATTAACCTTATTTTTATTTTTAAAGGAAATTAAATTTATTTTTAAATTTTATTTATATATTTTTTAAAGGTGGTCAAATTTTTCATGATTAAATTCTAAGGCACCACCAACAAGACAATATTTATTCATTCAATTTTATCGTACATTGTTTCAACGTATTATAAAATAATGTAAAAAATATTTCTAACTGTTTAGATCATAATCGGGTTTATTCTTAAAAATAATTATCTTTTCTTTTATTTACAAGTAGTATAAACAATTTGAATACAAATGTAAAGGCCATTTGAATGCAGTTAGGATAAATTGACTGAAAGCTTATTACAAAACATGATTGGAATATCAAATGTTCAGATAAGTAGGTAATTTAGGTAATTGTTTCATTGAAAGTCTGAAGCTAAGCCCGAATATTCTATTAGGTAGAGTAGAATAGTTCCTATTAGGATTTTTCTTATTAAGATTTGCGTTTTTGCACTGTTGTTTGTAATGGTCATGAGGGTCAAATGTAAATGTTTCGAACATTGAAGTTTAAAATGACTTGTTCCTAAAAGATATGTACCTACCTATAATTTACTTAACGGCATCTTTTGATTCTTTATTTTACTCTCATGACTAGAGCAATTTCCCACCAAAGATCTCCGTGGAAGACACGCGGACATGCCATGGACATGCGTTGGCCTGAAATCAACATGAACAAAAAAAACATATTTTTGTTAAACCCATTTCTTACAGGAAAAGCTACGCCACGAAAACTCCAAATCACCGAACCTATCGGTGGATTTGTCAGCATCTCCAGTAAAAAAGTATTTTTATCTATCGCTTGTCGCTCGCTCTGAGACGGTCAGGAAAGTGCCGTTGCAATGCGACGTCCACTTAGGCTTTATCGTTAAAATTCTTACAACCACATACTATAAATGCTTTATATTATAAAAGCTATTTGAGGCAGAAGTTCATAATAATATAAAATTACTTATAGATATGAATTTACTGATTTCACTGTATTTGCAATATTAGGTTTGAATAAATATGGGGTACATTTAGCCGCAATGAATGAATTTTATTAGATTTAAAAACCTTTCATTTCATTAGGTGCTAGTTGTATCCCGATAGATAGAAAAGATAACAATATACTTTAATTGAATGTTACCTATTAATATATTTTCGATACGTAGAAGTATTTTAGTATATACAGATAAAAACTAAAAATAATAGAAATTTATTTTATTGTTGATTCTCCGTACGATTTTTTTTTTCACATTTCCGATACTTATATTTTTATATTTACATTGTATGTTAAGACTAAATAGATGATAGATTTCGTAGCGCTTAGTCATCTGTCCGTTACCGCCTCCCCGCTGGACACGGTTCTCCTCTCAGAACGATAGAAGCTAGTCCATAGTCAACAACGCTTGCGAAGTGTAAGTAAAGAAACCAGAGAATTTGTTTCAAAGAATTCTCAGTTTGTAGATTTCCTCACGACGTTATCCTTCAATGTTATAACAAAGAAAAATAATTTCTAATATGCACTTAATTTCGAAAAACAAGGATGTTGCCCATGTTTGTGCCTGAATTTCAAACAAATACAATATTATAATGGTCTTTATTATATAATAAGGTCGATTATATACAGTTGGGTTAAGAAACTGACAACGGTTGCTACACAGTTCCAAATGATGGTTCTCTGTACTATTCTCATATCTAAACTGAAGTTTTTTTAGTATCTGCCTGTCCAGAAATTGAATATGCAACGCTGATGCAATGGCTACATTGTGAAATTGGTCTTGATTAGTCTAGAAAAATAGGATTACTTTAACGAAATCGACTCACAAAACTATGTCTATTTGGACATTTCCGATACTCATTTCTAGAGCAATTTAGTAGTTCGCGATTGAATCGATTAACTGATTATTTTCGCCTTGAACACTATTACATCATTTCTACAGATAATCGATTTGTTAGGTACTTACTGCACTACTTAGTGCTAACTCGATTTAGTAATCGCATATCGCGTTGCAAATCGCACGGTGTTTTGACATGACTTCGATCACTTCAAGATTATCATAATGGCATATCTTATATCTCTAACATATATTTGACATTGCAACATAATATGCATCTAATTGGTCGGCCGAGTTACGGTAGGATTACAAATCTCATATTAGTCTATGGCTAATAAAAGTTAATTTTCGTGTAATATAATACGTTTTGCTTAACGAACGGTAAGACCATGAAGTTGGTAGAGCTTAATTTTATCTAGGGTTGATTACAGATTTCCTTGGATGGCAGTAGCCACTTAAAAAAAACTAAAAAATACCACATTCTATAAATATTTGGTCCTTACGAAAAAGGTTTAAGATTATGAAGTACTTACTGATATTTAATTATTCAATTGAAATAGAATGGTACGTATACAATTGGTGCCATGGTGGTACCATGCACTTCGATACTCTTACAAGACAGGCAATTTTTGAATCCTTTAATTTTTTTTTAATTTCTTTTTTATAAATACGAAGTAGCAAACGAGCAAGCAGCCACTTACCTGATGGTAAGTGGTTACTGCCGCCCATGGACATTTAAATTGTAAGCAATTTCATATAGAACAGGGGTTCTATATAAAGTCTATCACAGATGCATTGCTACTCCCGAGGACTGATATGGTCGCCTCATATAAAAGTGAGCCGGCAACCACAGCCTTCCACTGAAACGCTAGAAATAGGTGTGGCGGGGGGGCCCCCCCCGCGTTACCGCCTACGCGCTACTCCCGCTAGAAATAGGTGTGGCGGTGGTACTTCCCCGGTCTAACTACATTGGTTCTACCACCTGGCAAACCTAATTTTATACTACTACTTATTGAATGGCAATTAATAAATTGTGATTATATAGATTTACAAACAGTTTTTTTTCGTTTTTGTTTTTTTATATACAACGTGGGGGTAAACGCCGCGTTGTATATAGAAAATATGATTTGTAATTATTTATATATGTAAAGATTTTCAATGTCCAGCCTCGCAGAACTTTCGTATGTATCATGTATGGACTTAAATCAATGAGAAATTTATCAATTGAGTTCTCGAGAAATGTTTACCTGTTTTATCAGACTTAATTATATTATAGAAAGATATGAAGCCTAATCAGAAATTATCGTTAGTTAGAAGATGATAGTCGCAAAATTGCGATGTACATCGTATCAGTTATCTACATGGTAAAATAAAAACAATCAGTCGCTGGTACAGTTTAAACGTATTGTAAAAAAGAACAGTTCCTTAAACCGTGAGAAACGAGGCAACTAGTTTATGTTTTTTGCAACGACGCACACCGTATAATGGTTATGCGTTAAACAATTAGCTGTTGCATCAGCATTCTCATGCGTTATGGGGAATAGCCGAACAATGGAACAAAGCTATATGATGATCCATTCGAAATGCTATCCTTTCGCGTGTCGATTAAACACATTTGTTTTGATTTCCGAGTTCTCGTAGCTCCGACCTTTTAGCTCTATATCGCATTACTTAAGTTGTGAGGACTGAGGAAGAATTTGGTAGACGTCATCGCCGCACCTATTTCAGTCTTATAGGCACAATAGTTCTGCTGTTTTATTTTGCTTACGTGGTAATGTACATATTTATATGAAGTTATGTTTTTTTGTTAGTTATGTAGCAAAATTAATGTTGAAACTAAAAATATAAAAAGGGTATCCTACTCGTAACTTACACACTAAAAGTTCATTTATTGTTAACATGCAATATCTTTGCCCAATATCTTACCTCAGTTTAACCTGAAAAATATTTAAGATGCGTTGTACTGCTTTCAAGGATGATTCGAAATAAGTAAATATAACTTACCTAACCGTCAAACTGCAAAAATACTTTATAAAGTTATCCAAAAATGCAACGATTAAGTGATAGTACATAGTCAATGTACATACATAGTACATACTACCAATAATTGCTATAATACTCTCTAAATTCTTAAAAATATTTTATTGTCAAACCACAGCTAAACAGTTAAATTTTATATATATAGTTTTAAGCGGTACCTCGTGCCGAGGTATCGCTTGTTTTTACGTGGGAGGAAGGATAACATGCTTGATGGATCCAATTTCACGCGGTTCTATTTCATTTCAGATACCTCACGCGCCTTCAACGCCTTCCAGCCTTAGCCTGTATTAATCACTGCCAACTATTCCGCCCTATTGCACGCTTGATGTCGCCATGCTAGACAAGACCAATGCTAGTGTTAAGATAATCGCTCAAGATTATAGAAAATTTGATAGTGACTGGCGTTCGTGACGTCAGGAACTAAGCGAAGACGAAATGAGCCAGTCGCCGGATGAGGCCCGAGCGGCCCGAATACAGAAATATAAAGAGGAGAGGAGAAAACAGCTGACAGCCAGAACAGCGACGTTGTTTTCAGCTAACGTCACTGAAAGGTGAATATTCTTTGGATATGTTCTTTTTCGTTCTTTCAAAGAACATTCATCTCTGAATATAATTTAACTAAGTGTGAGAAATGTTTTTATAAACTATGCAATACTATCTCCCACACACTATTTCACGATGATATATACAAATAATAATGATAACATAATTATGTATCCATGTAATAGGGAACTTAAATTCTATATTTTTGGTAATATTAAGTGCAGAACATATATATTCACTGCTAAAGCGTACTTACAAGGACAAGGAAACGCTAAATTTTAAGTGTGTTATACGTATGGTTAATTTTCATTTAGAATTTTTTTATCCTTACTTTTCTATCTTTCTAAATTAATTAATGTGTTCGTACCTTAATGCCAAAATATTAAAATGTTAACCTTTAATAATTCCAGGCGACCAAGGAAAGCAGCTAATCGAACACCTTTAGAAGATACGGGCGCTCATCTCAAGTCTTCCTCCGAGCTAAATCTAAACACAGCTTCAACTTCAGTGCCTATTAGAACAACTCGAACATCACGCTTAAGAGCTGCGGCTGCCAATCAATCTGAAACATTTCAATCTCCTAAAAAAACTAATAGAAGTTCCTCTGTTCAATCACTATTAGAAGATGATAAAATTAAAACGGCCAAAAATTCTAAAATTGTAGATAGAGATAAACAAGGTCGTACGAGTACAAGTAGACGACAGAGTCACGAGAAGGAAAACTTGAAGAGTGCTTCGACCAGTTGCTTCGCTGATAAAGAAATTGGTGCTATTAGAACGAAACTTAAACATTCCAATAAAAATATTTTAGAAAAAGACAAAAGTAATTTTTTAGTCAGTAGTCCTAGGGGAAAACATAATGACGAGAAGAATAATTTAAAGATAGACGAGAAAAAAATAAAGAAACATTTGACTGAAGATACTAAGTTAGTTAATGTTAAAGATGACGAAAAAAATGTAAACGTTGATGAGATTTTCAACGATATTTTAGGGGATAGAAGCCTTTCAAATAGTTTGGACAAGGATAAATTTGAAGATTTATACAAAGACCTTGTGGTCGAAGATAAAACCCTTCAGAATAAACATGAACTGAAAGTAAATAATATTATTTTAGATAAAAAACAACACGCCGAAGAGCTCAAAAATAGTCACAAAACTAGCAACATTCCTGTAATTAAAGAAACAATAGAAATCAATAAGATTGATGATAATAAGAATAAAGAAGATATAGGTGTTGTGCCAAAAGTTGTAAAAGAGGATGTTAAGGGTTTATTGGGAGCCGTATGTGTTCGGAAAGTAGAGAGGTTCAGTGAATTGCTCAGTAACCTGTGTTCTCCTTGCGAGGCCGATATTTTGTTTGAGGACATCCTAGTAGAGAACGGAATTAATGGGGATAGTAGTTCGGTGAGTAATATTTCTTAGCAAGTTATTATATTAAAGTTTTACTCCACATATGCATGTTCATGAACGTGACGCATTAGTGAGGCGTCTTTGGCTAGTAAAAATAATTTATTTCTGTATAAGAATGGTATACAATTTACATGGTTCTTTATACTTGTCTATCTACACAGAAAATATGTCAAATCAAGAAATAGTTTCTTATTTCGATTAGGTTATAATTGTATTGACATAGGTAAAATATCACTAGAACAAAACATATTACAATAAAGAAAGAGGAACGATACCATGTAAAAGATTCAGAAGCTTCTTCGCTGATCCGATATTAGCCTATTAGAAAGGCTTTTCGGTTATTATATCGAGCCATTCGAAGGCAGTATTAATATTGAATGTTACAAGATAATGTTGCTTTAATCTTCTTATCGGATGATATTATAAGTTATAAGGTCAATCGATTTCAACAAATAATATCATAAGAATAAATGATGTACACTTTGTTTCGATGTAATATACGCTTATACGCTATTATAGGCTTCATATAAGCATTTTTTGTAGGTATATGTGCTACTTACATAGTTGGCCTCTGATCTTAGTGAAATGCAAAGCAGTAGCAATTGGCAGTTTCTCTATTATTTCATTAGACACAGTACCTGAATGTTAGTACTCCAGTAGAGTGAAAAAATATAAGTCGGGTCAAAATAAGGCATGTATTTCACCACTGGATTATCTACATCCATGCTTGGGTTGATTTTTTAGTATTTGTGTCTATTAGGAAATAGATTTATCTAAAAAGACAATATTTGAATAAATACCGAAAAATTATCAATTGGTCGAGATCTACTATTGATTAATTGGACTGAGATCGCCAAGGAAATTCGGGTGACATCATAAAAATGTTTCAATTTATATCTGGACTTAACGAAAAATCATCATCATAAAAATGTTTCAATTTATATCTGGACTTAACGAAAAATATTAAGATTTCTTTCATTGCCGCGATCGAAAAGTTTGCCATCTCTGTTATATAAAATCCTTCTTATTCTAAGGAAAAACCAATATCGATACTGATGATATAATATGCAGCCACGCGGAAATATAGCTGTGTAAACTAATTAGTCGTGACATCGAAGTCTTATTACGTGCATAAATATGTAACGCGATTACACGTGTTGGATGATCATTATTTGTACCATTAAGATTACAATTATGAAAGAACATTGCCAAACTGATAAGACCTAAAGCTATTTAGAGAACCCATTAAGATTAGATAATTATCACATCCACAAATACTATTTTGTATGTTTTTGTCTTTTTTGCAATGTTTTCGTTATGATGATTGTGTTTGGAAGTGTTAAAGATGCTTAGTTTATTGATATTATAGTTATTTTTTTAATTTTGAAGTAGCAAACGAGCATGCAGTCCATCTGGTACTCTTATCTGAGGTTGGCGACAGATGCGTTTCTACTCTCGACGACTAAGATGGAACGCTTCTGATAAGAATGTCTACTTTACGATGACCTTCAAGCGGAAATAACAGCAGTATTAAGCGCCAGCGGCGCTTAATACTGCTGTTATCAGTTAGAAATATGTGTGGGAGTGGTGCCTTCGGAGTCTAACCAGGGTTCTACCACCTCCTATTTACTTCTCTCTGTATATTTTTCGTTTAAGTAGCAAACGAGCCTGCAGTCCAACTGATGGTAAGTGTTAACTGCTCACCATGGACATCTGTACGCAACTTCATATAGAACAGGAGTTCTATCTGAAGTCGATTACAGATGCGTCGCTACTCCCGAGGACTGAGATGGTCGCCTCATATAAAAGTAAGCCGGCAAGCCCGGCAACCACACTCTTCCACCGAAACGCAAGAACTGCTTCACGATAGAAATATATTGTACTTACCTCAAATAAAAATGCGCTTAAAAAGGTCAGAGAAACACACGTAAGTCTTATTTATAGTCAACAATATGTAATTGCAAACTAATGTTATGTATTATTCACTATTCAAGTTAAACTTGACCGTAACAACTCGCAATTACACCAAACCGAATAAGGTCCGATCGCACTAAACCTTCACCTTTCATTTGATATACAGAGATAATAATGAATTATTACCGCTCTCGCAGTTATAATGAATACTTGAATTGCTTCATTTAGATAGAATCGCGGTGTTGGAGAAAAATTAAGTTATCATACCTTACAAACGAACTATATATGGTATGTACTAGCTTGGATTTGCGGTTTCACTCGCTACGACATAATTTTGCCAGGTGGTAGAACCAATGTAGTTCGACCGGGGAAGTACCACCGCCACACCTATTTCTAGCGTGAAGC
>DWNE01006273.1:0-13200 GCA_018249875.1 Cecropterus toxeus
CGCTCAACCTATTTTGTTAGATTACAACGACGAATCTATGTTCTACAAGTATATGAGCGCCGACTTCAGAACTATGTGCTATGTACTGTGTATGTACCATCCATTTCGATGTATCAAACATAAAAAAAAAAAAAAATACAGACGAATTGAGTACCTCCTCCTTTAAGAAGTCGGTTAAAAATAAGTGGGAATGATGGCGACGTAAGTGAACCATAAAAATACTACCTTTGAAACGAATGAACTGATTTATACATGTTGATGACGCGACCATCTTAGCCCTCAGGCTGATCGCCTTAAATTAAATCAGTGGTGCTGTTCTGGTGGTGCAGGCTTTTGTCTCCAACATATGCGATGCAGCACCAGAAGTATATTTTCAGAAGGTAGGAGGACACCTCGCCCTATGTTTGCTATGCATTCGTAAGGCGGGTTGCATTACAGAGAAGTTACAGGAACATGCGGACCGTCCTAATTCAAGCCTCCGTGGGTTTAGATTTTTGATCTATGTCAGAATAATTGTGAATTCGTCGTTTTCAACAGGGTTGTCTAGTGGTAATGTCGTCAACCTCTGAGCCTTAAGACCTTAATCCTATTTGATGCCCTGGGTCGGAGTAGTACTTGGACGACAGTAACCACTAACATCAAAGAGCATAAATGCTATATTTGAAACAATGCAGATACTAGTCGACTCGAGCCTTCAGCTTCCTGACGACGTAAAGCTAATTTCCGGCTACGCTCCCACATGTCGCTTGATAACATATCTGTATGTAGGTTAATTGCTTTAAGATGAAATCATGATATACTCGCTTTCCTTTGTTAATTAGAAGTACGAGTCGTCAAAATTATATTAGAAAGAAAGAAAGAAATAGTTTATTCGTAATGCGTACACACCCACACTGTTAAAGACCAGTGTCTTTAACAGTCGAATATAATTTGTTGTTACATCATTACAGTTAATAATGTAACAACAAATTACATTCGATACATGAGTGGTATGCATCACGAAACGAGCCCTTCTCATTTTTATGCTGGTTGATTGCTTTCAGCCAGCGCTGGTCTGGTCTATTACAGTTTCTTAAAGTTGTATTAGACCTAGATTAACTATTTAGATATGCGTTAGAGTATATGGGAATGTATGTTTCTGCATATTTAAGGCTACTAGATGGACGCTCAATCTACACATCAAAAAATAAATTTTGTTTTGTTAAATGATTGTACGATCACTGTATTGGTTCTACCAATTGGTAGAACCAATGCCGTTTGACCGGGGAGGGACCACCATCATACCTAAGTATTACTGGCGAGAAGCAGTTGCGTTTCGATGGAAGGATGTGGTTGAACGTTTTGCCGGCTCACTTATACATGAGGCGACCATCTCAGTCCTCGCGAGTAGCAACGCATCTGTGATAGACTTCGTATAGAACACCTGTTCTATGTGAAGTTGCTTACAAATTTCCATAGGCAGCAGTACTCACTTACCATCATGTGGACTGCTTGCTCGTTTGCTACTTCATATTCATAAAAAAGTACATTTCGTATGGCTTTGACTAAACAACCGTTCCGTGACTATTCATTGTCGACATATATCCCATTTTTCTGCTTTCGTCTATCGACTAGATAGACGAAAGCAGAAAAATGGGATTGAATATAGAGGCAATAACTAAGCTAATTGATCGGTATGAAGACGTATAAGAACACAACTCAACTAAGCTGACTGATATAATAATGATATTTATGCGCTAGCCCTTAAAACATTAGAACGTAAATTTACATACACGGGTACAATAAAAATAAAAGCTTAAGCTGGTAAAGCTACACAATGTAACAGTTCCGGATTGAAATTTCAGTAACTTTTATATTTTCTCTATTATCTGCGTATTCGAAATTACGATTACTTCACATTTATAACAATGTAAGCAACAAAAAAATCATTGTGACGTCACTTACAACCCTCCGATTTTCGTCAAGACCTCAAAGGTGTAACAAGCCTCGGTAAGTGATGTCTTAAGCTCTTATCAGAGTGAGAGAATGCCGATTTATAACCTAACCTCTCGTTTCTACGTAACGCCAGTCTCTAAATAATAGACTCGAGTTTCAAGAGTGTCATTGTGTTTATGGCAGGACACTCCACAGTTTACCTGGTTCAGCCAATACTATAATCTAAAAACACTTATAAATTAATTAATTCCCAGTTCAATCGGAACTTTATTTATTGACATAAACGCTCGTTCTTGATAGAAGGCCCCGTGCTTACTAGAGCGTAAATAAGGACTTGATAATTTATTGGTAAATTGATCTAAATTGGCAAATATTTGAAGATAGTATAATCATTTGAGGTTCGTCTCGAGACACCCTCGCCGCATCTATTTATACCTCATAATAACATTATCAACGGTTGTTGTGTTGGTCCTCTGGGGTGAAACCGCATCTGTTACCATGCTAACGGTCTAAATCCATATAGAGTTGATGAACTACTAACTAAACTAATTATTTTATCTACTTTATTATTAGTCTTAAAAGAAATTTGTATAACTAAAGCGACCAACTTATGTGACCTCACAAAAAAGAGGTTCTCCTATTACACACTCTCATACATCTGCCTATGTCCCCAAAGATTTAGAAAAACGGGACGGTCCCGTTCAAAAGCTGTTCTTAGAGGCAGTCGCGAATTTTGATTTTGATAGTCAGCCAGTGCATAATCTGCTTTGTATGCATTAGACGATTCCGTAACTATCAGTTCTATTTGTTAGTCTTTTCTAAAAGTTCAAACAGAATAGAGATGAAGTATACATGCATTAAAATATGCTGTATGTGATAATCAAGTGTACTTTCCTAGCCAATATATCGAAAGGAGTGTTGAATAAGAAATACGTATTAATTCGTACTTATCATTCAACCATTAAAAATATTTACAATATAATTCATTAAAGATATTTTTTTATAAATTTATAATTTTGAAATACCTTAAATTAAGGGTAACAAGGATGACCTTAATGCCTAATGGCTTTCTGTGCCAGTCAACCCTGGGCAATAGCGAAATTTTGTGGTAGGTATATAAATAGTGATAATCATTACCAAAAGCAAAGAGCAGAGCAGAGGTACAGGAGGAGATCAATTCAATCACAATGGTTTTTGAAACCAACAAAATATTTGGCTAAAATCAAAAGGAAACGAGGATAAATATTTGTAAGATTTCCCGAGACATTTCTTTACTTTATCAATTACCGGATTATCACAAAAGATCGAAGTTTTTTTTTAAATCTTGTACGTTTGTAATAAAGATTGTGCAAGTTTTACCAACATCTTAAAGGAGAAGAGAGGATGTTTCTCTAACAAACTTTGTAGTTCCTAACTGCCATCAAGTGCCTTTTAGTGCTTTTTGTTATTAAATTTAAGTGGAAAACTAGTATAACATGCTTCAGCTGGAGGTAATTCACTACCTTAATGGACGCAACCACAAATTTAATTAGATTACTCCTGAGTACTAAGTTAGAACGACTCTTATATCAAGAATAAAATAGCCGTTAACGCAGTCGTTGTAGACTCAAATTAAGAATGATTCCCACTAAAATAGCTGATTACTACATAAGATGATTTAGTCGTACTATAATATTGATTATTTTAAAAGTTGTTTTAGAATAATTTCGAGTCGAAAACGCGTACGGTTTTAGACAAAATCAAGGGTTAATCCCTTGACTTGTAGTAAATTTGTTTTATAATTTAGTAACTTGGTTATTAAACGCATTTTGGCTTGTTCTTAATAAATTTACGATAAATATTTTAAAATAACCATATATAGGGAATTCATTCTTGCGTCTCGTAGCATACCGTTTTTGTAAAAAACCTATGTCATTGACTAATGACTTAATATTAGGAATAGTTTGACCTAAAATAATATAAGCGTCCCGCTCGCTATTAATAGTAAGCTAATGCTTGATTTCGATTTTTATAAAATAAAATCCTGATCCTAGAAAAACTGACATATTGATTTAATGCGTTCTTCTCAAACATACTTTAAGGATAATTTCTTGTTTCTTCTCAACAATAACACATTTAAAATTTTTGTATCAATATAAACAACAATAATAACAATATAAAAAAAGAGTTTTGAAAATCGGTCCACAAATGGCGGAGAAATCGGTGAACATACATAAAAAAATACATACAATCGAACATAGAACCATTGCCTTTTCGAAGTCGGTTCAAAAGTAGCAATATGTCCAAGGCAGTGCTGATGCACTGCCTTTGAAATATTGCTACTTTTGAACCGACTTACTACCACTACTCTTATAAGATGTGGCGTTGGTGCTAACGAAGTCCACCACAACCACAGACAACCTTAAATACTTATCCGAGGCATTCCGACGTAGTTCTTAGAGATAGCAAGGTATTTGTTGCGTCAAGTATTCTTTTTTTTATAATGTGAAGCAGCAAACGAGCAAGCAGCCCACCTGATGGTAAGTGGTTACTGCTGCCCATGGACATTTGTAAGCAACTTCCTATAGAACAGAGGTTCTATCTGAAGTCGACCACAGATGCGTTGCTGCTCCTGAGGATTGAGGTGGCCGCCTCATATAAAAGTGAGCTGGCAACCACACCCGTCCACCGAAACGCAAGAACTGCTTCACGCTAGAAATAGGTGTAGCGGTGGTACTTCCCCGGTCGAACTACATTGGTTCTACCAACTGGCAATAATAATATGCAATTTTAATAATAATAAATAATAGTAATATTATCTGACGTTGGTTACAGAACTGCATGTTCTTTCTATTATAAAATAAATTTGGTTCAATGACGCCAATCGAGAGAATTGTCTTAATTGAATAAGTGTATACAAAAATCTCAGAAACCCTCTCTCCCCTCAATGTAGACGATAAATCTTATCTTCAATTAATGTCACAATTGTCGGAAATCTTCCACAGAGAGTATTCAATTCGATATTATCACATCTCGAACATCCGTTGCCCCTAATCTCTAACTTACGGCTGAAACTAAGTTTGTTCAGTAACTTGTTAAGGGACAAATCCCATGGTCTTCTAATGATCATTATAAGATTGCCTATTTTTACCCGACTGCGTCAGAAGAAGGATGTGTTTCGAGCGTATGAATGTATGTATGTTTGTTTGAATGTATATCTATTTCTTTGACACGTGCTACAACTTGAACGGCTTAGCGGATTGTGACGCGTGGCATTAGATCGTGATCATTAGAATCGACTCAGTTTGGCGACATTGGCTATATAATTTTTAAAAATAGCGCCTGGAAATAGAGGAAAAAGGGACGGGAGGTACGATTTTTTTACTATTACGACAATATGGGTATCAAATGAAAGCTAGTAAATAGACCAATCCCAAAATATATCCAAAAATATTTTGACAAAAAATTATATAAGCGTCACTATGAACAAAAAATTCGTTTCAAGTAGTCGGGTTTTTTGTTTTAATGTTTTTAACGATGTTACTAGGTTACTCAATCATGTCAGAAGTAAGTAAAGCTGAACAGATATTGATGGGCAGTAAAACAACCTCCTACCATTAGGTGGACAACGCAAGCGTTTGCTTGTTACATTTCGTGAAAAAATGCAATCCCGTTACTTAGTCAACAATATTTAAAAGACTTTAAAGTTAAGTCACTTAATATAATAAAATACATTTGGACGGTCTTTTAGATAAAAATGTAGCCTTAATAAACTTACCTTATGAAATAGGGGCTAAATATATATTCAAAGGAATTTACATTTAGATAGTCAGAATTATTAATAAGTGTGAAATTAAATATAATGTTAAAATTACTTCAATAACATAGGATTATATGGATAAATATGGCGAAGGTTTTTAGTCTTATCGAAGAGCACGGTAGTGCTTTGCCAAAATCATGTAGACAATACACCTTTAAAGCGTTAGCGACGTTACGAGCATATCTTCAATTTACCTCGTTCGTATGTATTATACGTAAAGTTCAAAGTTTTCAATTGCGTTTTTCAATTCAAAATCAGCCGTTTGCAACAGATTGCGCTGCAGTTTTTCCTTGTACCAGTAATGAACGAAATTTGAATCTTATATTTATTTAATTTTATTTCATATTTTTTAAACGAATTTCATAATTTAAATTATGTTACTACAACAATATTATTCTGATATTTAATTCATAACTTTAAGTTCGTAGATATTTGAATTATATTATTATAATATATGATATTTGAATTATATAACGATGATATTTTTATACCTATAGAAACAACTTAAACTAACCCAACTTAACTTTGCTCAGTTTTCACGTCATACTTGAACTGAACACCTTCTTATTACGTGTTTTGAATAACAAAAGCTTAGTGTATTAGGAGACCGGATATCGTATTCATCTTCTACCCGGATATCCCCATTTAAGCCATATGCGGCAGCGTTATTAGGTTTTGTTCGTATTCCGTGGAATAAGGACATTTTAAGTGTGAAGTTTCTTTTTTTTATAATTACATATTACTTATCGTTTTTTAATGATGAAGTTGCGAACTGTAAACTAAACTAACTGTAAACCAAACTAATAGGTCTTGCCTATTGCGATTCTATCGTAAGTCAATTTGCTGTGTTGCTATTCCCAAGATCTTAGATGGTCGCCATACATCTCATAACCTTCTGAATCAGTCAATAATGTGTTCGAAAGAAAGGATCTACCATATTGTAATGACATTTGTGCAAATATACTTCACTTTATCCTTTATTGTATATATTGAAGTGATCCCTTGTAAATAGAGACCAAAATCTTTAGGTCAAACAATGAAAGATTACTTGAAAAAAACCTTTATATGTTCAAAATGTTTTAGAGTTCCTTAGGTGAAGCGAAAAATGGCTCATTTTACTAAACTTCCACTGTCTGTCTGTCACAGGGATCTATATCGTGAACCGCATCATATATACTAAATTTTCAGGATGTGTATTCGACAAATTCAAAATAGTTAAAATGGAGTTCTAGGGGAGGGGGAATGCTCTATGTTCTTTAGCGTTTTTGATTTATCTTCTGAACCATAATAGGTAGACTCTTTAAATTTACATAATTGTACTTCTATATCAGAAATTGGAATATTTTGGAAATATTTTTAAAATATTCTTTTGGAAATATTTTTCTTTCCGTTTTCCGACGTAAAAATGTTTAAAAGCGAATTCCATCTACTTCTAAAACATTACCCTGATCGTGTTCTGAGTATAAACTGCCTTCTACGTATCCGGTCACAACGGATATCCTCATTTTAACCACATCCGTTCAAAGCCGCCGTCGGATAATGAGTAGCGCTCTGGAATGATTAAACTATGTCATTTCTGGGACGGTTCCTCGTCAAAATGGAAAAGCATTAATTTGAATAACTATTTGTTATTTGAGAATTAAAGTAATTAAGTGTTAGTGTCGATTTTTGTAGTGTAAGGGGCTAATATAAGTATTAGTTATATTTATCTTTTTAATGTACCAAGGCAATGGTTTCATATATCATATACACACTAAAACACGCTAGTTTATTTGAGCTGCAAAATATATTTGCATGGCCGGGAATCGTACCTGGAAGCCCACTTCGCCTCAGAACGGTATACTGACCGCTTCATACGATCCGTATAATCCGTCGTTAAACTTTTGAGCATACGAAATGTGCTTAGATTTACAGTATCTGGAAGAAACTTAAGACAATATATTCAGCTGTCGTTGTTACAAAAATCCTTAAAGTTCTTTTAAAACAAAGCAGGAGATTGTAAATCTCGGTTTGATACTGATTCACAAACTTGAAAAGCGACGAACTGTTAAGAGGAACTTTCTCGAGTTTTTCGCTTTTGGGCCTTTGGGCTTTGTAATAATTGCTGCGGTAAGCAAGATACTTTTAACGAATCCCCGACTGCCATTCGATTGTATTTTAATCCTAATAAACATTTATTTGATCCATTCAAACTTTTAGTTTCTTCATACTTTTCAGTTTACATTTTTTATGGTTTTTTTTACATTTTTTATAGTTTAGTTTTACTTTAGAGTGAATACATTTAGAATACTTTTTTCCAGCATTCAGTGCACCTGATGGGAAATGACCAAGGCCATTTGTAACCAATAAATTTCTAGTTTATATAATTCCCAGATAATATGTACGTATTTCCTGTGACCACACACTGCTCTCTTACGTATTTCCTGTGACCACACTCTGTCTCGGTGGACCAAGTTGGAATGCCTCCAATAAGTTAGTCTTCCTTACTACATTCTTCAGACTAGAACGCGCTTAACACGGCGTTTTAGCAAGAAAAAGGCATGGCGGTGGTATCTAATCGAATAACTAGTTTTTACCATCTAGGTTTCGGACCATTTTACTACAGAAAGTTAAGAATAAACTTTAAATAAACCTTAAAAACTAAGTTTGAAAAAAAAGCTAACTTGAGTTAAAAATATAATAATAAGAGACATCTTTATCCAATGACACTATCTTATCAATGACTTATCCAATGACACTACATTTTGAAAATATTTAGGGACCCTGTGAAAGTACATGGATAGGTACTTCTGCTCAGCTTGTTTAAAAATGTACTTTAGAATTCAATTTGTATTTAAAAACCCAGGAGTGAGTAGTCACCATCTTTCTTCGGAAGTATGATGGATGTAGCGCGCTTTCGACGTAATGGATTTGACGTTTATCAATGAGTTTTCTTTTTAATCAGCCCTTCGCAGCGAAAGGGAATGAAACCTCAATGTGCTTTGGAAATAAATTGAGACAAGAGTACTTTCCGGGTGCATTTATTAGAAAACTAAGAAACAACTAGATAGAGCATATCTGAGTTAATCTTTTATTCTATAAAAGTATGGATCATGCATCCTATTTGATGGTAAGTGGCCACTAGCCCCATGGACTTTTGTAATACAAATAAAATTCGAATACCTTAACGCTCCCAAAGGAACGCGAAAGCAGTCCTCTGAGTGCGTTGCCCCATCGGGCACCACCTAGGTGAGCAGCTGGACTCTTGACGCCTGCAGCCCCGGAAGCCTCTTTTAGCCGCCCTGTACAGACAGAGGATACTGTAGCCTGTTCTGATCCTGGAACTACAGGGACGAGGGCACTCCCACTCCTGCGGTCCAAATTAGAATGCCTCTAATAATCAAATAATCCTTACTACATTTTTTTGTGTGTTTTTTAACAATTAAAACAAAGTAAAGTAGGAGACTATACATTTCTGTCAGATACGGTTACATAATTTTCTTTTGATGAATTTTAATTACACATTCTCGGAAAGGCTGAGTGCTTTAAAGATCTAGTTCTTTTGTTTTAGTTGATCTTCACAAGTATTAAAGACGCGAACGGAAGATTGTGTAAGGGAAAAAAACGAAGATGCTTTATTGAAAAATTTTAAATTTATCTGATTTTCGATGAAGATGAAGTCATTAGTTTGGTAAACGTTTCGCGGTACGAATTCCGATAGATAGCAGCACTATAGTGATGACGTCATTCGATACAACAGAGCCTAGGAGGGGCGGTGCTAAATTGTTAACGAAACAAAAGTACTTATTGAGTATTTTCTGTATCTCTTTGCTCGACTATTTAAACGCCCACATGATGTCCGAAGAGGGTCCCTCTTCGGTCATCATGAGACATCATCAGACCTAATAATTCTATTAAGTCCTAACCAGTCTCAAATACATACATTTGTTTTATGTATTAGTTAAGTACAATTCAATTATTATGTAATCTCGGGAATAACTTATGGAAAATGGATGTTAGTCAAACCTTTCATTTGATGTGAGCAATATTTCACTGTCGAATAAGGATAGGGAGATCCTTCAATTTTCTCTATATCCATTAGGATAGTCGGGCATTACTAAAGGTAGTCAAAGGGAAATATTGGAATTTTTATTGAGTAGAGGGATGTTGAATGATGCAAATATTGATATTACAGCATATTTTTTCAATGTACGCAATGGGTAAAAAAAGAGTCTTATTACTAAGACTACGCTGTCCGTCTATCCGTCTGGCTATCTGTCTCATGATCTTCCTTCAAGGACCTTCCAAACCTAACCTAACCTAACCTTTTTTTTCTTTTTTTTTTTCGTGGGGAAACCCATCATGGGTTTCTCTCGGCGCGGGGGCTGCTGAGAGGAACCTAACCTAACCTAACCTAACCTAACCTTTGTGAGTTCTTAAGTAAACAAACGGACGCATATAATTATGCATAACAAAAAAATATTCATATGCCGATAAAGTTTAATGTACTCGATTAATTTTAAATTACTTTCACTAATTTGTTTTTCCAAACGATTTTTAAGAGTAAAATGATATTTCGGTGGAAGTGTGTGGTTGCCGGCCCACTTTTATATGAGGCGACCATCTCAGTCATCGGGAGTAGCAATGCAACTGTGATAGACTTCATAATCATATAGAACCCCTGTTCTATATGAAGTTGCTTACAAATGTCCATGGGTGGCAGTAACCACTTACCTTCAGGTGGGCTGCTTGCTCGTTTGCTACTTCATAATTATAAAAAAAAAACATCCTAGATAAAATGAGAGTTACCTGAGCTTAGTCACACATGTGACTAAACTCAGACAACTTTAACTAAGTTGGAACGCCTAAGTATATCTCCTTTCCCACACCCTTCAGATTAGCTTAGTATAACACTGCTGTTATTAGGCAGAAATAGGTGGCAGTGAAGCCTTCGGAATTTCACCACGCTTACGTGGTACAACCTTAGCTCTACCACCTCTAATGGGTGAACATGACATGTGGACAAAATCAAGGCACTACTAATAGTACGAAGTCTTGACAGAAATGAAATAAATATCATAAAAATTTGCAAGGTCGGGACAGACTCCATAATAATATTTATTCTTAATACGGCTTGTGTTCAAGACTCTTCCGACGCGGTTTAATGAATTTCAACAGACTAACAATGTACTTAACAGTTTTGATTGAAAAAAGGAATCCAACAAAAAACCAAACTCATTTCCTCTTGGAAACTTCAAAAGTGCATACAACGAGAAAAGCTGCAGAAGATTAGCATCGCATTGAAGTGCGCGGATATTGCGCTGTCAGAGATTTTAACGCAATAAGCGTCCTTTGTGGCCGTTACAAAGTATCTAAGTTCGTTTTACTGCGGAATTAATTTAAATTTTAATAGTTATAAGTGAGTCTTTCTTAGTAAAATCAGAAATTATTTTTCCTGCACTTTGTTTTTTGCTTAATGCGGGGATTGTTTTATTAAGGGTTGATAAGGGCAACATAAAAGTACGACGGTTACTACGGCTTAAATATTACAAATGAATCTATAAAATTTATTCGATTACTATCTATCTATCAGCCTTTGAAAGTCCACCGCTGGACATAGGCCTCCCCTAATCGGCGCCACTCCAACCGGTCCTGGGCTATCTGAATCCAGCGGTTACCCGCCGTCTTCTTCAAGTCGTCAGTCCACCTGGTCGGGGGGCGGCCTACACTCTACCTAATACTCTAGCCATATGGTCTAAACGGCCATAACTTAGTAAAAATACCACTATAAAATGTGTACAAAAAAATTAATTCATAAATATTAGTAACGTACTCATATTACAGGCGAACTCGTAAATCCAAACGAATGTCTAGTCAATAAATGCAGCGAAGTTGGCGCTTCGAAGTTACAATTAAATCGTTCGAGTTTCAGTTCGTTCGTTGTTTGCTTTTTGTTATAATCAACTTCGGTAACAAGACGTTCCCAGTGCCAACAATCATCCGCTGACACTGTTTGTGTTGGAAAGTAAATACGAATGCTATTGATAGGAAATACGGGTCTCTAAAAAAAATTAAATTACTTGGCCTTATAGCTCGTTACTGTAGGCCCGGGATCAGAATAGGTCTACGGTATCCCCTTCCTGTCGTAAAAGGCGACTAAAAGGAGCTTTGTGGGTAACTAGCGACAAGAGTAGGAGCTCCGTCTAGTTAAGCGACCCTGGAAGACCCGACCAGGCCAGGGTGCAGCGCGATGACTCAACTCAGAGGAATCCGGTTCCGTTACTTTGGAAATCCTGGAATTGTCTTTGTAGCACTGAGGGCGACCATCTCGCAGTTAATGCAATACAAACGGATTCACGTTACCCGAAGACGCGCCCACGGCTGGGGTAATATAAAGATTTGCCCCTTAAGAACAAAAAAAAATGTTATACTTGTAGGCCCTTCGGGCTACAAGCGTCAACGTTTTGGGTCGGTTTCTTCGTGGGTACCATGGACACACAAAAACGAATACACAAACACCCAGACCCAGAACAGAATCTAAACTCATCACTCAGATGTTTGTCTGGCCGGGGATCGAACCCGGAACCAACTGAACGGCCATAAGTACTAAAAGGAAAAATAAACTAAAGAGGAGAGGAAATTTGTAAAACAAAATGGAGTTCGATATTTTTCGAAATTTAATTGGTAGTCCGCAGCATGAAATCAAATATACTATACGTGCGATCACTTACCATTTTTTGCTCCCTGGAAAATGTTGATATAAAACCGAACAAACAACGAAATTGGTAGGAACTATAAAACCAAAGGAAAGTGATCAAAAACCCAATTGTATTATTTTGAGTTAAAGCTAACGCATATGGAAGAGAGCAGAGCTTTTGAACTTGTAACTTCCGGCCCTGCGCTGCCTCTTAAAAGGCAACACATGCAGCTTTTAGTTCCTTTGTGCTTTTAAATTTGGAACTGGGAGCTTTTTCCCGTCCTTTTCGATTTTTATTCGTTCTACGTTTTAATTTTTTGCATGTAGGATTAGATTTGGCTCAAAATATTTTTGAAAGTCCTCTTACAGCTTACAGCCAGTGCTTTCCAGAATGTTTTAAATGCTAATCAGCGTTGTGGAAACACTTATAACAAAGAAAACACAATTTTGCTAAAATAGATATTAGCAAAATTGTGTTTCCTTTGTTTGAGTTCAGATGTATAAGCAAGCATGCATATGCGCACGTGTATGTGTGCATAACGTATGCATATTTGCATATATGCGTTAAGATATATGTAATAAAGAGAAACAGTTACATATAAAATCTATCTTTTAATTATAAATTTTAAAATTCACTCTTGTAACTCATAATTTTTTTAGAGGCCTTTGTATGTTTATTTTGATTTTGAAATCATGAATTATATATATATATATATATATTTATAACTTTTTACCATTTACCAAGCGCATTGAATAATCCGTATCACTACATCATACTATATAAAAAATA
>DWNE01006274.1:0-13199 GCA_018249875.1 Cecropterus toxeus
CACCGCCACACCTATTTCTAGCGTGAAGCAGTTCTTGCGTTTCGGTGGAAGGGTGTGGTTGCTGGCTCACTTTTATACGAGGCGGTCATCTCAGTCCTCGGGAGCAGCAAGGCATTTGTGGTCGACTTCAGATAGAACCCCTGTTCTATGTGAATTTGCTTATATATGTCCATGGGCAGCAGTAACCACTTACCATCAGTTTGGCTGATTGCTCGTTTGCTACTTCATATTATTAAAAAAATATTAAAGGTTACTGAGATCGAGTTCGAAGAGTGGCATCGGATCTACTTATTTCTATATCTTAAATAGTACTAGCTTGTAAAATTATATAAATTTATAGAATATAAGCAAACACGCTTGGCCGTGTCTATCCAATCCTTTAAAAAAAAACATATGTCCTACATTAATTTGATTGAACTCCGCACATGCTTACCACCCTCTGTTTGAGGATAAATTAATTTGCATATCTGTTATCTGATGACCCTCCTTATGGTATGTAAATGTGTTACTAAATTGTCACTCGTACTACGCTTCGTGGCCTCCGTGCCAATAAATTATAGTGATCGGCAACATTTGGCTTAATTTAATATTAAAAATTCGGCCAAGTGCGAGTCAGACTCGTGCACGTAGAGTTCCGTACCGTTATCTATAAAAAATGTTAATGGCAATTTAAATTGACGTAATATTATTATTGTTTCTCTGAGGGCTAGTATTAATTTAAGCCTAGGGTTGATATATATTAAAGTAAACGTGCAAGCAGTCCACCTGATGGTAAGTGGTCTCTGCGGCACATGGACATCTGCAGTTTGTAAGCAACTGGATAGAACAGGGATTCCATCTAAGTCGATTACAGATGCTCCTACTGACGACGAGAATGGTCGCCTTGTATGAAAATGGATCGGCAACCACAATCTTTCACTAACACGCAAAAACTGCTTCACGCTAGAAATAAGTGTGGGCGATAGTACCTCCCCGGTGGAACCGTACTCATTCTATTACCGTCCAAAGCACCTTGTTCTTAACTAAGGCATGTTATTCTGCCAATTAAGAACTCAACATTTATAACCATTCAGTTACCCCTTAAGAGTACAAATGCATTGAACGTTTACCAAATTCATTATCGATAACGAATTGTGGGGTCCCGCAAATTGTTCCGAGCGGTTTGTCGCCGAGGACCCTAAGGGTGCACGTAACGAGCACCAGGTCTAGAGTACCCACTTGCTGGGAAATATTTTATAAGGCACCTGATGTTGTGATATCTGAAATTAACTATAAGGTTGACGTCTTATTTTAAGTTGGTCGCAAATACATTGTAGAAGCAATTACCAAGCAATTAATAAGCTACCAAGTCTTAAGGAGAACCTTGCCTTATAACTAGCCGTAGCAGGTAAAATAAATAGTTTAAGTTTTTAACACTACATTGTCGTATACTATGATCTGTGAGCCGTAAGCCGAAGTAGCAAATAGGAATGCATTAGGAGATAATCGATGGTATTGTCTCCTATGGAAATCAGCATTTATCCCCAGATAAGATAAAAGGCTTACTTGAGAGTCCTACATGTGCGTTGCTACCCTGAAGACTAAATTGGAAGGCCTCAGATAAATTTCTATGCCACAACAGCGCTTTAGACGGTGGTGGTGCCTTCAGTATTGAATCATAAAGTCCTACTATCGCTACCAGTAAATCAGAACGAAAATTTAAAACCATAATTTAGATTTTTGGGTATGAAATTGAAATAATCACCATATTCAAACATTTTGCTACGCTGGTCGCCCGACCTATCCCAAAATTTAGAGATCAATCTTAGATCAGCCACAAAGGTCTGCCATGCCACTACAACTGCAATTGCAAAATATACAATCATCTCTGTCGTAACATGCATGTATATGTATATGTCATACAATAACACAATTACAAGAACACATACCGTTAAAAGCTAAAAGTCAAAAATTATAATGGTTATCTTTCATTCTACGTAACACAAAATTCACAGAACATATCAATCTATTCAAGACCAGCAATTAACCTACTTCACAATTGACACTGGATGTTTCGTTCGAACAAAACCAATACATAACAATATATAGTGTGGCATGACAATATATTGTACAGTATAATATGATATTGTATGGAATTCGTCGTCTGTACGCATAATACCCTGTATATTCGCAATACGGGTCACGTATTGTGGGTCTCAAACGTAATAACATTCGTGCGATGTCTGTCACGTGGAATTATAAATGAAGCGACGAAATGACAAGATTGGTCGTTTTTTTTGAGTGGTAATAAATGTTTTTGTATAAAATAGTCAGTACGTGACCTATGAAAAATAGTATATTTACTCAGTAAAACATGTGTAGGATTGTATCAAATTAATTTGTAGAACGGTCCTCAGTTTTTTTTTCTGAAAAGAATTGCATTCGCGTATTGACTGCGCGTGCGATGCAATGATCTCTATATGTACTTGTTTGTTCCGCAAAGAGTTCTAGAATCGATTACCATTAAGTGTAAAATCTATAATGCATATTCTTGTCCTGGATCTAAACATACTTACCGAAAAAACGTTTTTTTTTTTAGCGTGGAGTTAGATGTTTGTGTAGAATTCATAATTACATTGCTTATTGTTAAAAATAATTTATAACGACACGTTTGTGTTACCAATTTATTTAAGGGTAATGCATACCCCTACATGTGCACAACATTAACCACAAATAGTTGAAGTTGTAGACTACAGTAAGCTCTATTAGTAAAAAAGTCACGTTCAAACTCAAAAATGGAGTACAATATCGGTTACGCCAGCACAATGAGTCCACGCATGCCCACTCCAAATATTATAAAATTTCGAGCATCCTTGTAACAATGTTGTTCCAAACCCTTTGTTCGCGTACTTATTAATTGTATTATATTATGATATTATTAAAAAGATATACCATATACATTAATGCCTCATTCGAATTCATTCGCGCGCGAAAACTGACGGAACTTTCCGGTCTTCAAGTGGATCCATTCATTCGTTTGTTGGAAACCCCTAGTGACCTGCAGGGCGAAATAGATCTTGTGCCTGTACAACTCGGTTGAAATTACAAGTTTAATTGATAATATAGACACAGACAGTGGTGTAACTGGTATACCTTTACGAGGCCTCAAGAGGCCCCATCCGTTTTGAAAGCGTTACCTCTTTGAACAAATTATAAAGGTCTACTTAAATTTATATACTTCCATCGGTTTAAATGTACGGTTGCGATGCTTATATGTACCTACATATAATGTCAGGACATTTTGAAAACGTTATCAACTTATTATTGGCTTACAGGAGACGAAAATTCATCTTTAGGTATCAGTTTATTTTTGACTTAAGGAGATGTAGAAAACGTCTCTAGGTCTTAGCCTATCATCTTTGTAACTATGACCTGGACATACAAATTTCAAAATGGAGTTGCATTTGTTAAGGTAGTCCATAGTCAATATAATTTTCAAAATGAACTTATATCTGTTAAGTATGTTATACCGTTAGATGTTTCTAAATTAAAATACAGCTAAATGAGTCCGAATGAGTGTGATATAACTTAGACACAGTTTAAAAGACAAAAAATCATCAATTTACTTTTAACCTCAGTAAAACACAAATCTTCCAGTTTAGTTTAATACTAGTACTAATTTTCCTGTTTAACAATTTCAGAATGAAATTTGAAAACCTTAGTACACATTTATATGAAAAAACACTGCAAGATCATACGTTTAGTTCGTCTGTGCATGAGATTCACTAGGTATTCTATTAAATATCAACGTCTGATAATGGATAGTTGAAATCAGTGAATTATTTGATTACAATACGTATGTATTATCCGTTATGTTATTACTTTCTAATCAGTGCAATTTTATTAAGTAGGTACGTAAAAAGAATTTTCAGTGTACCAGAATCTATAATCTTTCTTGTACGAAAGACCCTTCTCATCACTCTGGAAGTTTCCCGCAGTCCTCGTAATCGAGGGCCAACAATCTCCAACTATGCATTAAACTATTTCTTCCCTTGAGACTGGACGCGTGACTCGCAGATTTAACCCTAAAATGTGCTACCCTGTGGGATCTTTTCACATTAGAGTCTAGATACTTAATCACGCTTCAATGGCTATGGATCCGGCTCAGATTTAATATCACTTTCGTGTGAGATTCCATTATACTTCGAATCAACGCGTAAACCAGGCTGACTTGATCAAGGAGGTACCACCGCCACACATATTTCTAGCGTGAAGCAGTTCTGCGGTTTTGGTAAAATGGAGTGGATGCCGGGTGAGGAGTTATATTTGAAACGGCTATCTTAGTCGAGAGGCAATCCATCTGATCACATGTGATCACTGGGATTAAATTATTATAACTTACTTTAATTTCATTACAAAACATAAACAATACTACGTTGTATCTACCTATACTACTCCTGACAGGAAAATTTTAATAACCGTCTTTTCATACCTACTAGACACATGTTGTAAAAACTGTAACTTATATAATCAAAATTGATCAATATGAACAAAACAATGCTTATTTATTATAAAATACCTGCAACAATCGAATAAAATAACCTAAAAACATACGAACAGCAACATTTGCCTTGGAGTCTCACCAAGAGTGTGAACGGACCCCTATGCAAAAAGGGTCGCGCTCAAGATTGATTGTCTAAGTATTGTGCTTTGAATACATCGAGAGCTATTTGAGAAGATTACGTCTTGCGAAGTTGTTGAGGCCTGGACAAGGGCCCGGCCCCGCCAGTTGGGCACTTAGCTCGTATGATTGCGCAGATTCTGCTCATCTCACAATGGAGACTAATGTAAAGAATGACCGGTACGGAATTCAAGTGTACCTAGTTTTTAAGTTCTTAACGGCTAAGGAGATAAAGCTTGTGCGAAGAAAACTGACAAATGGTGACTGGCTGCAACCCCTTTTATGTCCCTGGAAGAGGTTATTATATAGGAGCAGAGTAGCGGGTACTCTAGGTTTTTTCAAGAAATTTAAGTAGCAAACATGATCACAGTTCACATAATACTCACTGCTATTGATATCAACAATAAACCGCAAATAAAACGTAGTCCTGTATGAAGCCCGTTACTAGTACGTTGTTACCGTTAGGACAAAGTTGCGAGCTTTCAGATCAGTACATAAAAGAATCTTATTCATGTAATAGCAAATATCATGAACAACTGACCAAAGATTTCAATCTTTAGAAAATGACTATTGTAAATATTGTGCCCTTCTTGAATTACGTCAATGACCATGGAAAAGAATAATTTTTATTTGTTCACGAAGACGACAAGACCAAAAGGTTACAAAACTAGTCTAAAAGGCATTATCGTCTGAAATATTGTTTCTTTTGTTCGCACTGAGAATGAACCACACACGACTGAAAAACCTACAAAATGTTATTCAGATTCTGAAGGCGGATGTCATAAAGAGATTGACAAAGAGCTCGTGTCAACCGAGTTAGCGTACTAATTACTAAAGAAATACTTTGACAATTTTAAAATTACACTCGAAGTTATTCCAAAAAGTATTACCATAATAGTTTAAGGTCTACATTTGGATAACAGCAATATAGTGAACGCTGTAATCGTAGTTGTTTCCAAAAGGCCCAAACAATTTGTGCATGTCAGACATACGCATTATTAATGGTGTTATTAGCAAAGTTACATAAACGGACGACGAATTGACTGCCCATTGTAGTCAATTTGAAGAGTGTGAAAAATCGGAGAAAGAAGCCTAAGACAATATTATACTTTGGAAGTCAAGCTCCTAATATTTCAATGGTATTGCTAAAATTAATTCTTTTTCGACAATGGGTTTTTCTGAACCATGAATATGCAGATATCATTTGTTGTCATGGTGTCTTTTAGTTTTTCTTAAGCTAATTTTAGAAACAAGTTTATACATCATAAAGTCAATTTGTCTTTATATATTTTGGCATCGGCGCCAATTTGGAATCTCAAACACTTGATACGGAGATTATAATAGGAAAATTCAATATCCTCTTCGTATTTAATAGCGATTGTCCAATTGAAGCGTAATAAGGCAATATTTCGCGTGACAATAATCCGATGTCACCCGTTCTCATTAGACAGGCATTGCGCAGTAGACTACTTGATTTTTAGCGTCCATTGTTAATGACCACGAAAAGCAAATGTATAATTTATGTGGGCGATATTGAATATAGTGGTAAGTGTAAAGCTTCTAGCGATTTGAAAAACTGAACGATTAAAAATTAACCCATTTACAGGGTTAGATAACGTCGAAAGCATTCTAGAGTTGGATTGATGCCTGTCTGATAATTTTATGCGCGCTTCCGTGTTTTTAAAGCCGTAATTCGTTTTTGAAAGCTTTTAGCGATATAAAAGTAGTGGAATATGGTCTAGACGATTTCCGACGGTCTTCGACAAGAACTGTTGCTCGTGAATTAGCTCATTGTTCCTCATGTATTATTTCCCTAATAATATTCGCTCTTTCTTATAACTTGTGCTTCTCCTTTTCGTGTCCATCGAAGCCTTATCCATTATGCTTCGGGGTTGTTTGTCGGACTCGCACAATGTCATTTAGCGTCGCTACTGTAACGATTGTTATGTAACTTACGAAAATACACGCTGTGGATTCGACAAAGGTATTTGGTGTGAATTAGCGTGCAAATAAGACTTTTTGTGCTCGACTCGCGCTTTTTTGGTTGTAAAGATCAAAGTTCATCAAGGAGTTCTTTGGTAAATTTAGTTTAGTTTTTGTTTATATATCTTAATGTTTTTGCTCTAAGTTTTATATGTCTAGAACCCACTACCCTCACGCGCACAAGAAAGACAAGCATAGTACATATATAAATTAATAAAATAAATGTATGTGGCCAGAATTTGAACCCAGAACCTGAGTGCCGGGTACATTTATCATGTCAGTGTCGATATAAGCACGTACCTAAGTCATCACATAAATGTTAAAAAATAGTTAGTTTTGCTAATGTTCGATTTACTTGAAACCAGTTACATCGTTAAAAATATTAAAACAAAAAAACCGACTGCTTAAAACTAAATTTTTGTTGATAACATATATTTAATTTGACGCTCATAGGAGTTTTTGTCAAAATAGTCAAGCTTCTACTATAATATACTATACTATAATATACTATACTATAATATATATATATGTCATAGTAAAAATGATCGTCCCTCCCCCCTTTTTCCTTTATTTCCAGGTGCTTTTTTTAAATTATATAGCCTACGTCATTATGCAAACTGAGACGAATGATAAGTCATACTTCACAATCCTTCAAGCCGTTTGGGCATGTAGCGCGTGCCAAAGAAATAGACATACACACAAACAAACATACATACAAACACACACATACATACGCTCGAAAAACATTACCATACCTCCTTCTGATGCAGTCAGGTAAAAATAGTCTTCTTTGTCTCGTACTAATCATATATAAGTTATAGTTAGGGTATAAAAGTTAGCCTGTTAAAAGTGTATTAGAGATATACGTTTTATTTTCTCTTATATTATAAATTCTTCAACCAGCCTTGAAATTTAGGCATTAATAACAAACAACAAACTAGAGACAACTATCTATTTTCAATTTAAACGTAGTACGTAGAGATAAAGCATTGTTTAGTATCAATAGCTGACTACCAGGAGTGATAGTGTTCTGCAATAAATTACAGAAAGGCTTCCTAAATCATAACATCTGTAAGATAAAATAATCTACGGAGGGATCGCCGGAGTTCTGTATAATAAAATTACTTCCATTGTCCATTGTGCTGGACAGAAATAAGACAAGCAAAATTCATTTTTATCTGATCAAAAACCAGCGTCATTAGAGCGATATTCGTCAAACAATAATGACTATCATTTGGTTGTCACATACTGCTTTACCACGAACGACAGAACCTTAAGGTTATATAAAGAAACAAAGTCCCATTTATTTTACAAACTGCTCACACTTAGGACCATGTCGAAGTAGCATTTCAAGCACTTATGTCATTTCGTATTGAAGTGGCAATAATCTTGATTCTGATAAGAGTGCAGCTCGGCAGAGTCATAAAGAGTGTTCCTTTGTCCATCTGTCAATCATTGATCGATGAAAACGAAACTCTTAAAGCTTATAAAGAACACGACGCGGCTACTATAAATAGAAACGTAAAATAATGGGCTGGTACTTTAAAACACGAGTATTGTTACGTTTCGAGAATATTATTTAACAATAGAGCACCATGCTAATTATTTTATTCTGTTATTATATTATATTAATTGCTTTCTTTTTAATAATACGCTTAGTTAAATTATCAAATGTTGAATCAGACCATGTGATGTTATGTGGTACAATGTATAACAACATAAGATATTATGAATTATCCGTTAATATGGTTTCGTCCGGGAGGTAACAGTGTTGCACCTATTTCTAGCGTAAAGCGTTAATTGAATTTCGATGAATGGGTGTGGTTGGTGGCTCAGTTTAGGATATATAAAGCAACCATTGTATTTCTCAGGCGTAGTAATGTTTCTGTGATTGATTTACACAGAACCTCTGTTTTATACGTAGATGCTTATTGATGTCCACGGGCGACAGTACTTACCATGATCTACATGCTCGTTTGTTACGCCGATCTCAAATGAACAAGATTGTTATATGTGGTGGATTAGTATAAGTTTAGTCAACTTATGAGTACTGACCTAGTGACCATCAGCTGCCGTGAATCAATGAATCTGATACTGGAATAATATAAAAAATCAATTTCGCCAGTTTTACCAGATTTCCATTATAGTTAATAATAGATAGGTAAGTTTTATTTAAACTATACTAACAGGGGATGGTCTGGCCGTGACAACAATGGTTCGAGGGTGAGGGTAGATGCGGGGCTAAAAACTACCTCATACGAGCGACAGTTCGTGATTGGTATTGTAATCTTCGATATTTTGATTATTTCTTCGCTTTTGTTGCTATTGAGTCATTGGTAATATGGCTTATTGTTGTGGAAAAAGTTAAGTGAATTGGAAAATATATGTTGTATTAGAAATACAAGTTTACTAAGTACTCTGTATTTAGCTTCCTAAAGCAATGTAAACCATTGCGCGCACAAACGCAGGTGTCTAAAAAACTGAAATAAAAACTTTTATTAACTTGATATTAATCAAAATAACCTTAATAATACTGGATAGGAAAGTACAATTTTCTTAAACAAATGTTTTTACGATTAGCGATTTATAGTCATACACAGCCAAATATTGGTCCTAATTAATCTAACCCTCACAAGAGCAGCGCGGGTCCAATCGATCCTTTCGCTAATTTTGACCCATTCTTATTGCGAATATCTTAAAGGTTATATTCGTGTTATAATTCCATATAATGGTGAATGTCGTTAATAATATGTGCAAACAAATAGTTAAATATTTTTATGTGAGATCGCTCGTAAAACTTGATTGAAACCCCGTTTAATAACTCGGGTACAAAGAACTAACTTATTGGCAACTAAGCGTGTTATGGTGTATTTTATGGTATTCGTTAGCTTTAATAAAGGTGGATTAAGTTCCTGATATAATTTGTAGTGTAAGTAGGAATAATAAATTGAGCTTATAACAAGAATTACGACGTGACTCAATTGCTAAACGTTTTTGTGAAGATAAAAAATAGATAAAAATGATTAAAATGCTTTTTTTTGCTTAAAGTCACTTGTGCTTCTTTTTTCAAATAAACTTACAACTGCTTTGCAATGGACAACAGGAAGTAAAGCAAGAAATGTCTTCTTTTTTTGTTTTATATTTTATGTAACTATTAGTCCTTTTCGTTAAAGTTATATCTGACCTTAAGTGGCCATCGTCGCCTTTAAATTTTTGTAAAATCACGAGACCTTACTAATATGATAGCACATCTTTTAAGTGTTCTGCGGCATATTCTTATACACTAAATTGTAAGACATATTTTAAGGCAAAGTATATAATTCATCGTAGAAAAATAAAAATAAATAAGTTAGACAGTCGTACGTGCCTCGAATACAAGCTAACGTAACATTTCTTTAATTGAATTCTTGTTAAATATTCAAACACAGTTCACAGGACAGCCGTCAAAACTTTGTAAATACACGTCATAAGTATTTAATATCGAACTGTTTCCCCTCAATCGATACAGTTTTCATTGTCATGCGAACACCGGCCTGGGAATTTCAATCAGCGCCCCAAAAGAAACACGCACTGGAACAACGATCCGACAACAATGCCCACCTGAACCCTTCAAGAAATTTATTAACTGGTTCCACATAATACGTATTTAAAATACATGTGTCCGTGCGTACGTGAATACATTATTGATATTATATGATAGTTTATTTTAGACGTATTGTGACGTCTTAGAAAACATTTCTCCGCTTTGTCGCAGCGTTTGAAGGGTTAGGTCCGTGGGGCGTTGTGACAGACGGGTGTCGGCGGACGAGAAATCGAACAAAACAAATTGCTAGGGATTTTGGTCTCAGTCGTTAGTGCGGGTCATCGGCCCCGATGCGATTTGGGACAGCTTTTGACGGCCATACGTCAGTTTTTATTATTATTTCTGTTGATTGACAACCCCGTTCAGTGGACACTAAGGTTAATAAAACATCCGTTCTGGTTTTCTTTATTCGAAGCTTTTGTAGAGCTTGCACTCTACTTACCGAAACGAAATGTATGCTTCATGTGACTTCGTTCTCTCATGCGACAATGTAGAGTCGGCTTAATTCCTGTAGAGGAATGATGATCAAAGATGTAGATCTTTACTTGTTATAGCAGTAATAATTCTGCAGCTGACAAATAATGAATATAATTATGTGTTTCATTTAGAGTTTAAGATGACATTGGTAACTTCTGTAAAACTCGTATAGCTACGTTATAAAATCTTAAGTCTCAATTCACAAGCTCAGTGTAAACGCACTTATAAGTAGATCAAACAGTTTTTTTAAGCTCTACGTAGCACAAATAGCTACTTCCAAGAAGACAAAGCTACCAATGTTACTCAAACGAGATCCAATTTAGTGTTTGCGCACCAATCAGCACGTTGCTTGGTCAAACAAGACTCCTGGCTTGTTTCATACGAGTGATAATTGGGGAGATAAAGAGTAGAATTAGATCGAGTAACCCAGCTACTTGCACAGGTAGTGTAGCTTTAGAGGTGATTTGTATTTTTCTTTTATTTTTGATATTTGTGACTATTTGAGGGTGATGACAAATGTTCTCCGTTTTGCTTTGCTTATTTTTGCGTTATTTATTTATCTACACACTGATACATCTAACATAGATAATAAATAGTTACAACTTAAGTCCAGTCTCTATATAGATTCAAATTACTACACAATTATACCTTCCAAATAGGAAATTAAAAAAAAAACAAAGGTATAATTAAAATAAATAATTAAAAAAAAAATCAACCAAAACTCAACAATGTTAAGCCCTGGTCTCCTTGAGTGGTGGTGGCTATTCTTCCATCCACTCTGCAGTTTGCTGGCATAGGTCTTCTCTAAGGGGGATCCTACAGCCATCGCCTGGCATGCATGTTGGTGACCACTGTTGATGTTGCAGGAAGACACTGCGCCGATCTCCTCAATTTTGACGCTAAGTCGGTTATAGCACCCACGAGGCGAGAAGACGTAGTGCTATTCAATACCGACATAAAGCAACTCACCTCGATAGTAGCTAATTTCCACCAAGAGGACTGCATGTTTGTCCCTTCCATACTAAAACTAATAACATTGTTAAAAAAAACAATCAATATGCCAAATAGTTTTTGGAATGGTCTATTTACTAGCTTTCATTTGATACCCATGTTGTTGTGATAATAAAAAGTCGTCCATTTATCCCCTTTTTCCCATAGTTGTGGACGCTATTTTTGAAAATTATATAGCCTACGTCTGTTTCTAAACTGCGACGATTCTAATGATATGTCATACGTCAAAATCCGCCAAGCAGTTAAGGCTGTAGCGCGTGTCAAAGAAATGGACATACATACATACAAACAAACATACATACATGCGCTCGAAAAACATTACCCTCCTTCTGATGAAGTTGGCTAAAAAAAACAAGTGAAACTCATGTGATAGAAGTATTATTACGGAATAAATTACACAGCAACATTATGATGTTTAGTCTGTAGTAAAAGAAGTCTACATCGCGAGTAATAAGTAGCTACGAGCCGAGTTAATGTTATAAGGTTTCGTCAAGTTGGTGTTGTTAAGCCCGGTGGGCTGTAAAGTTGGATTTGGATAAGCCATAGAAGAAATTCATAAGTTGTAATTAGTATATTTCATCATCCGTTACCAGCCGCGAATATTTAGTAAAAACTTTTGTAAAGATGTACGTGTTTTTGTTACTGTTTTACGCAAAAACAAATTATTATCGGATTTTGCTGAAATTTGACACACAGATAGTATATGATCTATATTAATACATAGGATATATATTACTGTGGTAAAAATGACCAAAGTGGGCGGAGTCGTAGTAATAAGCTAGTCAGTATGTTGGATTTTTACTTTGTTTGAAGATTTTGTGTCAAGTATGTTAATAAATTGTAATTTCTTTAAGTGTTTGTTTCTTGTCAGGAAACAGCATACTCATATTCATACGCGATCTTACTTCAAATTACATTTTTCCATATACTATTCCGTTACTAGCCCTAAAAATATTTGCGTATAGTTTACAATTTTGTAGCATACTACAAGTTTCTAATACTTTAAAGTAATACAGAATTTGAACCTGCAAAAACTTATTATGTTATAAAAATAAATAGATGTACAAATCTGTGTTCAGATTTCATCTCAGACTATAAAGGGACTTGAAGAAGGAGCTTATATAAAAGTGTTAATTTGGTCAAATAATGATCATAGCCCCACTTAGTTCCACGCTTCTTAGAAGGGGATGGTGGGCAGTTTGTGGAAATAACGCAGGACTTCTGTAGTACGCGCCGGTGGGAACACAGAGGAATCAATGGAGTTGATTTAGGATTATTTTCATAACTACATTATACAATTTAAATTTTTAAGAATGATTAATACAGATTTTTACGTAAAGTACAGTAGTACAAATGTTATTATTTTATATTTATAACTCCAGCAAATATGCAACTCGCCAATAGGTACGCGTAAGTCACGGGCACATTATATTTTCAGCAAGTCAAATAAATATAATTATATATATATATCACAAAGTAAGAGCA
>DWNE01006275.1:0-13198 GCA_018249875.1 Cecropterus toxeus
ACTGTAAATGACAATTTGTAAGTGCCCCCGTAGGCCTATACAAAATAAAGATATTTCATTTCATTTCATACATAAAAAAAATATATATATTTATATATATATGTGACGAATAGATAACCTCTCTTCCTTTGGGAAGTCGGTTAAAAACCGAGTATATTTATCCATGCGCTGATAAATGAGTTTTGTTTCTCCGATAAAACGAAAACTACCACACCTGCTCGAAATAGCAAATTGATGACATATTTTGTAGAAATTATGCTGAGTGAATAAAATGGAAAGTTATTTGAAATGCTATTAATCTTTAAGTTAAAAGTCATTGACTTGAAGATATAATAAACATAGATTCATGTATTTCTTACCCCATAATCTCTCTCCGAGGACTGGGATAATGGAGAATTTATTTCACTGAAACAAATAAACGAGTTTTTTCCTTATATATAATGTATTTATGGTCCTAATAATTTTATTTCTAACTCCGTCTTATTTTCATTTTTTATTGGATCTCTACTGGGTTTTCGTCATATATATTTTGGAACTAACGGTATTCATTGATATTGGCATTCTTTTCTTTGTAACAGATTGTACAAGGTACAGATCTAAGAAAACCAATCTTAGGTCTGTAGCTGTTATGAATATGTTTTCATTTAAACTTCTTATCCAAAATAAATCGTTATTGTACTATGTTTTGTTCCTCTATTCTCCCTTTGTATAAACCTAATAATGGCATTAATCGCAATACGCAAGCGTCGCATACCTATGTACGTGTCTTGTTTAGCTTCTAAACGAAAACAAATTTAAATCTTTGATGGCCTCAGCTACAACATTAACGTGGCGTAGCTCGACCAAGCGTCAATATTTGCGAAGATTAAAATAAGAACCGCCACCAGCCCCATTTACATAACGTGCTTTCGATGAGAAGACGTCATGACTGATAAGCGGATAAAAAGCTTAGTACTTATGACATTTTTACTTTGAAAACACTGTCACGTTAGGCAAATCCGAAATATTTTTTGGTAGGGATTATTTAAAGATACCAAAATAGTATGCTATGTCCACTTCAGAGTGAGTAGTTACTGTGATACTACATGGATGGAAATTATATCTGAAGCCAATAATAGATGCGTTGTCAATCCTGAGTTATTTAGGCTTCATATGTTAGTCAGCCGGAATCCTTACCCTTCTGCTTTTTCCTTAAAGTTTTGGGGCTTACATTTATTGATCCTATTTACCATGGCCTACATAAATGTGGTAAACATAAATATAGAATGTCGTCATGACTGGTTCCGAGACGAGCCAGTCTTCGGGAATATAATAGCGGCAAACTGACACAAGAATTTGTGATTAATTCGCGTTGAAGAGTTGAAGGAAATTAATTACCTATTCATGACAATTGTTTTGTTTTACCAAAAAACTGTTTATTAATTAATGGAATATGAACAAAGGCTTTTAGTTATAGTCCACCGACATCATGACCAATAGTAATTAAATTTTGTACGTACTTCCGGGCTTTAGAAAATCTATCCATAGGTCTCAGTAGTTATAATCAAATATCAGTCATTATAGAGGCCTTTGATGATGTCAAAATATTTGACACACATTGGCCACTATTTTTTTTTACTAAATATCGTAGTTGTAGATAGTAGGGTTGCAGGACAAACAGTGTCAAATCAATCTCATTTGAGACGAGATTGGTATCGGTATAAGTAAGTATATGTACCTTATATAAACACTAGCCATAGCCCCCTGGTGCCGTGTAGTTGGTGCACTCTACGACATTTTTTGCGATGCATTTTGCGGTTAATCGAGTAAACAGTTCGCATGTTATGCAGCTCTTGACGACTAATGTTTTTCTCGCTGATAAGATTTCTATGTAATAGAGTGAAGCACCTATTACTTAGTGGAACTGGCAAATAATATAGAATAAATCGAATTGAGTAACAGCGAAAATAATCGGTCTTTAGCTCTACCGATAGTGACAGAGTTTTTTTAGAATTGAAAATACACTTATAACGTATAATACACACAATATATTATGCGTTTAAAGATAGTAAAATCCGTCATCTCATTACCACACTTCCTTTAACATCTCCTTCAGCCTCAGAACAGATGTATTGAGTAAGGTGTACTGTGTTCCAATTTGTAAGGCGGAGACACTATTTGGTTCCAATTTATTTTTCAGAGTACGTCGCCAATATAGCTATGGCTTTTTTTTCAATGAAGAGTTCAAGCGATCACCAGACTGGCCAAGTATCAGTATTGATAGACTTTACACACCTTTGAGAAGTTTTTACTATGTTTCAAAAATACATACAAAATGATGAAACTTACACACTAGAGAGGTTTAAATAAAGATTCGAGGTATCAACGCTTATTTAGCATAAGTTAGGTAAAATTCCTCTCTAAGATTGATTACCGACGTCCGCGGATAACAGCTGTAATAACGAAATTACACAAAAAGGAAATGACAACGTAAAAATATTTTTCGTCTTCTCTCTTTTCTTTTCACGTATTATAAAAATTGTTCCTTCGTAACAATCAAGTATGAAAATACAGGGCCCGTAAATCACGTTAGGAGGACGGAGAAAAGGTTATTGACACGATGAGTTGATTGCGATCAAACACCAGGTGAGATCGATCACGCGCTCAAACTTCTAACGTAATGCGTGCTAACTTTTGTATCTCAGCTGACTACGCAATGAAGGGATGCTTTAATACCTTTACATTAAAATTCAACCTTTTCCATTAATTCACAGAAATCCGTATTAAGGCTTCATCAGCCTTTAGTTAAAACCTTTTTAATTCATAAGAAACTAGCTGTGCCACGCAGTTTCACCCGCGCTTATTAGAGAACAATCTATTAACAAACAAACAAACACGGCGTTTTATAGCCTAAAGCCTTCCACGATATATTTACTATTCAACACAAAAATATGTTTTCAATTCGAACCAGTAGTTCCTTAGATTAGCCCATTCGACCAAACAAACTCTACTGCTTTATTATATTGGTATACTTAGATATAGATTTTAATTACGTGGTCCATTTATAAGTCATAACACGTTATCTATTAAAATAATTACGCTATCGTAAAATGATCGTTAGTATGTGTGCCCTATTGTCACATATATTTTTATGTCGTACTAAGTAATGGTATGTTGTTGTAATACAATTTTATGACGCTTCCACTTATTTCTGTCGTAGTCCACCAGACTGGACATCGGTAGATTTACTTTTGAAATAATTGAAAATATGTTTTTATTAATCTTTGTAATATTTCATATAAGTTCAATATGTAGTGAGTATGGGATTGATTTAAAATGCAGAATTACAGCTGCTTTTTTTCTGAAAATGTATATATATGAATTTAATAATAAAGAAGCATACTCACTGCATCAGCTTGTATAACAAAGCTTATCGAACAAGTATAATACATGATAATAACAAAAATCATCATAATCGGGTGACAGTAAAAAAAATCATAATAGCGATATTGATAATATAAACCTAAAAATAAGAAAGATATTCTCATTTTTTTTTTTCTCTTTGCACTTCAAGTAAATATTTTTTTATATGGAAATCATACCTAAATAAATACCCTAAATTTGGCTTTCCGATTATATTTTTCTTTCACGAGGCTCGGTTACATATACCTACATATTTTTCAGAATCGTATTTACTTTTCCGCCAACCGACGAATTTTTTATCTCTCCCGGGAATATGCATGGTAACTTCTGTCGACTCGACGTGTGTTCGTATTTTTGTTACATTTTTGGAATTATCAATTCAAGTTGGTTGAATTTTGCTATAAAAAATGTTTTAACAAAATAGTTTCAGAACTCACAGAATGGACCACATCCTGGTCCTTACTCGATAACTATGCTAAATCAACTCGGAAGTGTTGAACTGCTAGCATGTTCTGCGCTAATTCATCATCTTAAAATTTTACATGATGATTCAACATTATAATAATTGACATATAATTGGTATTTATTAAATTTAAGTCAACAAGTATCATAATAGCTTTGAATGAACATGAATATTTCGACTTTTTCGTCTGACTGTCGTTTTGATCATTTTAACTGTGTCGATAAAGTAAGCTTTGCTTATAAATAAGTAATAGTTATTTGCTTCGAACATGCGCACTTCGTACTTCGAACAAGCGCACCGCGATGATAATATCCAAAACTTCTGACGAAATTACAAACCTACATCCAAAGTAGACCTTATAAACAGTAGCATCATTATATTTTATCAGATGCGGAACCCGTACTATACACGAGTATGCTGGACACTGTGGCAAAGTTAATACACGTTTTTAATTACACCCATGTTTATTTGTCGCGGCGACAGTTTTTCCTTTTTCTCCTGTGTTTGTGCTGTGCTCCGTAGTAATTAGGCGTGTCGGGAGCAGCGAGCGGAGATAAGTACAGCAAACCACCTCTTTGCTTTTTGCTTTTCCTTTTTAAGCTAACAGCTGAAAAACAACTACGTTTATTGTATCGTATACTTCATTATATTGATGAAAATACACAATATTATAACTAGGAACTAAAAAATATATATTATTTAGTTACAAAAGCTACACTTTTATGTATAATACAAAGAGTTATATATTTAATACAAATGCGAGACACACGAAGATGATAGAGATAAAATAAAAAGAGAAGGATGAAGAAAAGAAGATGAGTAAAAATATTGACAAATTGTATTCTAAAATGATAGCCCCGATCTTATTATTGATAATATAAAATTGCATTATAATCAGAATCGTATTTCGATTCCAAATTAATGTTTGTATATCATGAAAAAAATATCCAATTCAAAGTATTACAACAGTATATAGCGAGGGACATCATAAATAATGAAATAGAACGAATGTTTTGTTTCCCTGAAAGTACGTGTTCTATTCATACAGTATTATTCTTGTACATTCATGTTGTTATTTACCCATTCACAAAAAATTGGCAAACAAAAGCCGAGAAAGCGAAACTCGTTTCTTGGTTCACAAGCATTGTATACAAATATTTATACAAATACAAATATTTCTTGGGGACGAATGTTATAATTTCATTCATTTATAAACGGTTCGTTATATTATTGTTAGGTTTATTTTATTGTGGTTATTCATGCAAAAATAAAAGTATAAATACGAGATCCTCTAGAAATATTTATATTATCATGTTTGGCCAGGCTGGAGTCCCTTTGGGGACTGTAGGTATTTCACCGTGACATCTCTCATATTTCGTTTGTAAAAGTAAAATATATCTGGCCTTATTTTGGAATTATTACTTCGTCCGTTCATCCATCCAATCTACTGAATTTCAAATTGCTAGGACTATTACAATTATAGAAATAACATCCATATACATATATCTTGAAAGTCCGTATTCTGCTGAAATGCTGCCCACCCATGATCCCACTCCCACCGGTCCATCCTAAGATTAACCAGTGGTAGCCCGCCGTCTTCTTCAGATCATCAATCCACCTGGTCGAAGGACGCCCTATGCTCTTTTTGCCCAGACGTAGTCTCCATTCGAGGACTCTTATACCCCATCGGTCACCTGTCTTACGAACAATGTGGAATGCCCATTGCCACTTCAGCTTACCAATTCTGAGAGCTATGTCGATAAAAAATAGGACGGATATACATTTAAGACGTTTAAACATTGGATCAACCCTTTATCGCACTTTACACTTATCGTTTATGACAATAAATGTAAAAAATCTCGCCTATTAGACATTCCAAATTCCATTATGTATATATCAATACATATTCGTACATAACATTTATTAACCTAAATACAAAACGATCTTACATCGCTCATCGCTTGTGCTAGAACATCGGAAACTTTCCTTGTAAAAGTGACTTTAGTTACAACTTTGTTTAATTTCATTCATTAGTTCGTTAGTGAGTGGTTTCTTAAAGGGAGTTCTTGTAAGCTAATTTCCACTCAGTTCCACTAGTCTAATGAATTCTAACTTTGTAGTGAACTTTAAATACCGCAATGGATCTTTCTTCATTATTTTCATGTCATTACGTAAGTAACTGTACGCGATAAAGAGCACAATTCTTGAAAAAGATTTATATTCAACTTTTTTTAATGTAAAGTGCCATATTTTTAGCGTTAATTCAGAGATAATGAATACATTATATACTAGACTAATCGAAATACTGAAACTGGCTATTCAAATTAGTTCACGTTCAATGTAAATTCGATAATAGGTAGGTACTTCACGCCACGTGTTAACACAACACAATAATTATGCTAATCGAGTCAGGAAGCACACTGTAATGTACCGCTGAGCGAAACATTGACGCGGTACCGATAAGTCGGTAGAGACCACATATTGACTTACGAAGTGAACGTAGACGTTTCTTTATACTTTATCATAATGGAAATTATTAAACTGCTAAAGAAAATGTTCTCCTTTTTAACTATTTTCATATTAAGAGGGTTTCTAGGTGAAAAAGGTTATATAATATTCCCTTTTTATGATTATTAAGTGCTAAAATCAATTTATGCGCAATTTCAACAGTAAAACAATATTTAAATGCCTAGACGTTCTACGTTCATGTCACATTATACATAGGACATAAAGAATACTTATTTCCGACACATTTTTAGAAAATACAATTGAGTGTGAAATCTCAATTAAACATGATAATTGCGGAAACGTTCAAAATTATTCATCGTATATTTCCACGCGATATACCCTTGTGGTAGATAATCATCTCCGGGAAGCTTTTGATGTTCAAGTAATTGCGTATTCCTACGTCGGGAAGCCACACCGTATCACTTTAAGATTATCAAAGCAGTACGGTGTAACCATAATAATACTCGTGAATGCGCTTTTCTGTCATAAATCTATCAAATTATTAAAAGTTTTTGAAATATCCTAAGTCAACTAAGTTTTTACCTCATATTTCTTAGGTAGTATCCCACAATATATTTCTATATTATTATCATCATCTATAAAATTTATATTTTTTATAAGTAGGTGGTGACTGACGTCCAGAACTATAACCAAATTCATATAAAACGGGTTCCACGTGAAGTCTATCACAGGGACGATGCTATTCCCGTAGAGTAACATGCTTTATATGAAAGTGAGAAACTACAACCTTACAACGAAATATAAGAAGTGGTTCATGGTAGAAATAGACATGGCGGTGGAATGACTTGGGCTGAACCAGATTTGTTCTACATCTAGTGACTTGTCAGGTCGGTATTACATAATATATGTCAGTATTATCATTATACGCTTTACAATGCGCTTATTAATGCCTAATTATACGCTTTACAATGTTTCTAGTCTAAATATCTTCGTATGCTACTTTTATAAAACTCCAACTCATAATACATTACTCACAGATTAGGTCAAACAGAAAAGGACCGAATAAACTATTTTTCAAGAGAACGCAAAGGTCTATTGTTGTTTAAGTGCTCTTTGTGTGCTCTTAGTGGTTACTCCGGGTTAACACTTCAATGAGGCTCTGTCATATACTTTCGACATTATGCTCAGGTCTCAGGACCTAGACATGAATGTACTTAAGACCATGCTAGAGGTTCTATTCATGGAAATCATTGTTACAGCTCCATTAACGCTGCAGACATTTAGTAAAACGTTTCATACTAAATGTTCCAGAAGTCTATAGGATTTATTTTCACATAAAACATTTTAATTTTAATAACTGAAAATGAAATTATGTATTCCCGGTGCGCTATGACATGGGGTTGTCAAAAAATGTGGAAAGAATTCTCCTTCAAATCCGGCGATGCATTGGCGACTCCCCTGGTGTTGCAAATGTCCATAGGCGACGGTGACTACGTACCATCAGGTAGCCCGTCTGCTTTATGGCTAGGGTTAGGTATAAAGAAAATGTAGATAAGTAATATAATTATTATTTCGTATAACTATTTCATTAACCGGTTTTTTATTATCCCATGTCGGTATGTCCACACATCCAAATTATCATTACGCTGGTCCAATAAGGGTTGGTGGAAACTTCATGATTTGTGTTAAGTGTAAGGCATAAATGTTTATGCTAGATTTTCAAGATTAGATATATTCAGATCCAGGTCTGTAATTTCCGCATTTTCTCGCAACAAGCTTTTATATATTAGTAATACTACACACTATTATTTTTTTCTTTCAGTGCATGAAATTAAAAGCATGTTTTAAAACTACTTTTTTAATATTATCTTTTTAATAACGTATTCTTCCTGTTGTATAACTCTATTACCGTTTATTTACCGTTACATAACACGATGAAGCGCACCGTTGAAATATATAACAAAAGGTTTTATAACCGAGAAGGAAGGGATATTATGTGTCCATTTGAATGGCTGTCACTTCCGATCGTGGCAACTTTATAACTCCGACAGTGCACGTGCTGTTGACACATACTCCGAGGGTTGATTGGTATCAAATTGGTACTCGTATGATATAAGAATTACATGAATACTTTAATTTTTATTTACTTTATTTACATCAATAAGAGTCATTTGTGTCAAGATTGTGCGTGTTCTAGTCTGAAGAGTTTGTCTACGTAGGTACACCCGATGCGTTCCAATTTAGTCTATAGCAAATCATATGAGGCGGTCCTCGAGTATGTGATTGGGTTTGTTGTGTTTTCGTCGGATTTGGAATTAATTAACCTATTTCCCTATCGCGGCAATACCAGACGATTATTTTAGATACTTTTATACATTTTATATAATTCTCAATTTAATTTGAAAGTTATGTTTAAATCTATTTAATTGTGAGACGTTCCGAGTTAGATCTTGAGTAGAGTTAGTGGGCAGAGGCGCAGTGATTAATTCTAGGCCTTGTCTGCTTTAATGATTGTTAGAATCCCGCATGTGCCGCAATGAGCATTTAAAATCAGGATGCTTGCTTTATCCGTACGACAGTCTCTCGGACTAAAACCAGTACATTTTATTTAAAGTTACACAACACAAAAGAATCGTTTTACAATAATTGTCCCTGGAAAGGTAACATATGTTATTTTATTTATTAATGTTAGAAGTTGGGAGCATTCATGACATAAATCCACCGTAATTTTTAGTAGATGTTATTAAAAACTTAACAACTAAATCAATCATTAAACAGTTTCATAGCTGAAAGGTTAATGGTTTTAATAATTATAACGCGTGTTAGTTTAATAATTTTACAACCTTTAATTTTGATTTAAACTTTTATTTTTCAAAGAATATTTGCCGACTTTCTATTATCCGTTCTTTTAATCAAATGTATCTATATATAAAACTAGCTGCAGTCTCGCAGTTTCACTCGCAACTACATAAAAAAAAACAAACAGCGTGATGATGTATAGGTTAAAGCCTTCCTCAATAAATGGATTATTTAACACAAATATATTTTTTCCATTCAAACAAGGCAATCATCTTAGTTCTCGGGAGTAGCAATACACGCATGACCGACTTCTAATAGAACTTGTATACGAAGTTGCTCATATAGGTATGTCCATTGGCGGCTAAGTCTTATTACTATAGGCTTTGCATCAAGCTTATTTACATTACGTTAATTTCACCTATAAGTTATTCTTCGACCTTGTTAACACAGATCCTTCATTTGTCTTTAATACGGGGTTGGCAGCGGTCCCGTCGTCTGTTCACAACGACCGGCAATGTACGGACGTTTAACTCGTCACATATCGTCGTCGGATGTACCGCGACGAAACACGACTAATGGGTGCAGACCTTCGCACTGTTTAGTTATTGGATAAAAATAAAAGTTTTCGTCTTTAAGACTACATCCTAGACAGTGTTATTTGAATTTAAAAAGACAAAATCTGTGCCAGATATGACCTTACGAGCCTAAAAGAAAACTTCTTGCAAAGGCAAATATGTCTGCAATGCACACAAGAAATCCTACATTTTTGAAAATATTACGAACACAAACTCGCTATTTCGTATTTAGGTACTTACATTATTTAACATAGTATTTATTTTACAACCGAGATTTTGCGAGGGTTTTTCTTTAAAAATTATAAACAAAGCTGAAAATTACAATGGAAAATAATAAACACGTGTTATTTTCGCGAAAATTACAACATCACAAATGCCCAACCCAATGATTGAATAAAATTGTCGCCAAATATACCAAAACATTTTCGTATACAAAGCAGGTACAAAACTGTCATTTCCACACAAATTAATGTACATATGAAGACGTCCTTTTGTTCGGCGAAATGGCAGTATCAGGTGCCACTACGCCTGCAGCACACTTTAATACTATTTGAAGCACAAATTTGGTTATATGGAGTGCGAAATGGGTCAGCAATCACCTAAGCAACGACAACAATGTTTCGGTCAAATTGCTTGCGAGCCTCTATTTTCGGCAAGAGACCGGCAATTTCCGGGAACAAGCGAAACTAATTGCTCTTGGAACCGATTCGACCGGGATCGGTAATTAAACAGCGGTATCTGAAAATACGTACGACATTCCACTTCTATATATAAAAGCAAAGGATACTCACATCTGACTAATTCCAGATAAAAAGGGAGACTAAACAAGTAAGGCAAGAATTATTAAATTTTGAGTAAAAGATAATACAATAATCTATGTAATAAAATATCTATATAATCTTATATCTATGTAATCGAACATACTTTTACGAATATGGCTGCCATTTTAAGGCCATGAGTCGGGTTATGAGTCATACGAGTATATAAACATATTTAAAGGGACACTTAATATAATTATTATTAACATAGAAAAAAGAAAAACATTAAATTAACAGTTAAAGTATTAAAGCATAATTTAACATCAAATGATTTTTTTTTTTTTCATGCAACTGTTTATTTTGTTATCGGATTCATTCCATATTTATCATTATAGATGTCGATAAATTAATAATCATTGTCGAACAAATTTTCAACCTTAATTTAGTTTCGTACCTTGTGATTTCAAATGAGTATTTTTCGAAATTCAATAATTAACTCAAGTTGCTAAGTACTTACATTTAAATCAATAAATATAAATTCGTAAATACATAACTAATTTATTACTTGTTTGGTTAGGGATTTCTAATTAACTTCAACATAATTGTTGTTTATAATCGACACATACCTGAATACAACTCGCGTCGCTTAACTGAAGCGTAGCCTTTGATGTCATTACACTGTGCAAACGTTCAAATCAAACCTAGCACAATTACATTTGAAATTGTATCCCCAAGCAATATATAACTACTTAGTAATCAATAAGTTTCGTATTTCGAGATAAGCGCCGGGTACGCGAGCCGGGAATAAGGAAATCAATCAGCATTTCTCGTCTCTCGACACCAACTGGATAGGATTGACGAGCAAATTGATCCGATTTAATTGAATGCTATTCGAGATGTCTCTCTTAGCTACAGCCGGTACTGTTTTAAATGAGGCTGATGTTTAGTATCCTCTAAATTGGTAACCGAATTCACCGAAATTCCCTTCTAGGGTGTTCTACTGTGTGCAAATTATAATTAATCTAGCTCATCGTGTGCTAGTTCTACCGTAGCTAAATGGATTTTACTTGTGTGCACCGTGCACATTTCGATTTTACGAACAGACCCTATCGCGTTGTTTTTGTGAAATATCAGATAAAATCATTAAAATCCTTATTATTATTGTTATTTAGTATATTATCATAAAATATTTCCGGTTAAATATCTATTATGTTTTCAACATTACATCTAAAAATCGGAGTTTTTGTCTATCCTACTAATATTATAAATCCGAAAGTTTGTGAAGATGTATGTTTGTTCCTCTTTCACGCAAAAACTACTGAAAGGATTTGAATGAAACTTTACAGTAATATAGGTTGTACATCAGAATAACATATAAACTAAAATTTGTATGATATGTAATGATTTTTTTTTTGGTCATAATATAGCGATAAATATCAAGTCGGAAAAAAATCAGCCCTCTGAGAGCTATCTTCGCGTGCGCTGCGTTAACCGTTCGAGATACCCTGAAATAATGTACTGTAGAATTGTTTGTCTTAAAAAGTTCTAAATAAAAGTCCGCGGCAGCATATATCTATCTTCTACGTGGAAGGCGCTATGACCAAAATAGTGAACCATAAATACAATTAAATTGGATACTTTTTTACAATGCACATTTTAGAATATTTATCAAACCCTTATCGAAATCGATACATTAGTCGCTTTAAGTATTTAATGTTGATAAAGTTTGTCTTTTATACTAAGTAATTTGAACGCATAGTTTAAAAGTTATCATGATAAGATTGACTTGAATGGAACTCGAGCGACGCGTCTTCGTGTGCGACCCGAACGCGGGCAGACGCGTGAGGGCAAACGTCATTCCATTCGTGTTCGTTATGCGTACCTATTTTCTTTACAACATATGTTATAATTGTTAGGTTTTAGTAACCTACCTACTTAAAAAATACCGCGAAAACATAAGTCAAATATTTCGCAAAGCTCTAATAAAGCTCGAGCTATAAAAATAGCCAGACGTGATGAGACGTCTCAATAAGCCGACCTGCAAAAAAAGCTGAAGAGACTCCAAGACAGTCCCAAGCCCGACGTGAACAGAATGCGGAGTTTCTGACATCTCAACAGGCAGCGGAGACACCAGAACAGTCACAAGTTGGAAGTCAGCAACAATAGTCCTATATGGCTTCTCAAAGAGCCACGGATGAAACGGCTGAATCTCGCAAACGCACTGTTGCTGAAAGGGCAGGATAGTGACGTGAAAAATTTACAAGAAACACATAGGGGGTGTTCAGTAAAGCTGCATTTGTGTATGAGATGAAATATGCCCTGCTTTTCTCATGGCCAGCTTTACGTAGCTTGCTCACGTATTTCTTACTCGCAAAATCGCTAAACAAAACAAATCAAGTCAGATAGTTTACAGGAATATATTGCAGTAGGTAATTAGGACCGCCAAAACTAAAAACACATAAACCTCAAGTCTAGGAATGGACATGACTACTTTTTATCAATACACCACAAAGGCGAAGTTTATAATATACCTAACTTTAACTTGATTAACTGCGAACCCAGCGGTCGACGCACAAATATACAAAAATTGTATGAGATCCATCAGTTTTAAAGTTCGATATCTGAAATTTTGGATACGAATAGAACGTTTAGTTAAAAAAAGCTTAAATTTGTCACGAAACTCATGTGGCAGACCGAATTCTACGCGAGCGAAGCCGCGGGCAAAAGCTAGT
>DWNE01006276.1:0-13196 GCA_018249875.1 Cecropterus toxeus
CGAGGACTGAGATGGTCGCCTCATATAAAAGTGAGCCGGCAACCACACCCTTCCACCGAAACGCAAGAACTGCTTTATGCTAGAAATAGATGTGGCGATGGTACTTCCCCAGTCGAACTACAGTAGTTCTACCACCTGGCAAAACCATAACTTACCATCAGGTGGACAGCCTGCTAGTTTCGTACTTCAATATGAAGGAAATGCAACACGTACTAGAGTACAGACTAAACGGTTGAACATCGCGAAAACACTATACGCATATAATTCCTTATAGCAAAGGCAGTACAACGGATTGCGCCACGCCCAGTCCGCTGATAATAATTAACCAATTACAGAATGACAACCTATCGCCGCCATTTTAATTGGTTCGCCGTTCGCTATGCATTGATCCATAAATCTGTTGGCGCGTACGGCGCTGTAAGTTGGTTATTGGCATTAAGTGCGTGTCTTGTAGGTATGAAGATATTTCGGCCACGTACGCTGATGTAGCCGTGATAGAGAGGTAGATGGCCTAGTGGTGTGGTTTTTGGTTTTAAATTTGAACGTCTAGGTTCAAATCCCAAGTATTGCAGAATTTTAGAAACATGCGTATTAATTAGAGATGTTACTTGTTTTTCGGATGTAAGGGAAATTAATAATTTCCATAAGTTTTCCACAATGATCTCAGTTGAGCCCGGCCGTTTGAAAGTGTTAAGTGGATATTATTTTAATTAAGATCTATCAGTGTTTAAGTTAGTCAACTTCTAGGTTTTAACGGTACCTACGTAAAGTTCATTAATATCGCTTTCTATGTAAAAAATAATAATGGTCGTAACATAGAGTTGAAAGCTAATTAACTATTATTTCACAGGAGATCACATTTGCAAAACCTCGAGAGTGTGATAGAGAAATACTCGTGGCGCCATCTTTTGACGAGTTAAGGAAAAGTGCCACAAATGTTTTTTTCTATATTTCAGCAATAATCTCAAGATGTTGAAAGATCTATCCAGATTCTGCAAGTCCAAATAAGTAAAGAAAATAAATATTGTTTATGTACCAAATGTTGAAAAGCTATATGCTTTTCGACATTTGGTACATAAAAAATGATTAAAAAAACGTTAATTTATCGAATTTAATCATGTATTATAATATTAAAAATCATTTTTTACACTACCACATTAGTTAAACAATTTGTAATCACGCCACCCAGCCCAACTACATTATTAATTGTAGTACAAAGTTCCCAAAATCCAAACTACGAAATCTATTAATCAAACCATCAATCTGGTATTGGCGTTTTAATTGCACATTGTTTATTGCGCTTTAAAAGCTGGGGAAGGAAACGCAACAATATTTTTTCCATATAACCATTAATATCTGTCCGTTTGTCGCAATTCGCCCCGCGGTTAGGGGTGTTTGTTGCTTAGTTGTCGATGCCTTTGTTTACAAGTTCAAAATGTGTTGCTCTCATTACATATTCTGTCTATAGTCCCTCACGAACACTATCAGTGTTATGATCTAAGAATAATTATATTGAGTCTATTTTATGAAATTGAAGTAGGAAATGGATATGGTGACGATAAGTGGTTACTGCTCTCTGTCACAATTTGAACTTCTGTCTTCTGTGTCACATGTGTTTCATCTGAGCAATTACCATTTTTTATCATAAATTAGAAGTAGCAAACCAGCATACAGTCCATCTGATAATAAGTGATCACTGCTACCCATGGACTTCTCTGAGCACCTTTACATAGACTTTGTTCCATCGGAAGTCAACAAAGATACGTTGCCAATCTCGATGACTAATATTATTGCAATGTACAGTAAAGTAAATCAACATCCTCACCCTACAATATTGCAAGAACTTCTTCACGGTAGAAGTAAATGTGGCATTGGTACCTCTCCAGTCATACTATACTTGATCTACTACCTGACTCGTGTAAGTGCTTCTTTTGCGCAACTTTCAAACCGAAACAGCTCTGCTGTTATCAGAAAGACATAGCAGTCACAATGATGCTTCGGAGTGTATAAACCATAAATATAAAACAAATGTTTTCTACATTTATATCCCACAGTACGATTTTCTACTGTGTCGTGGGTGCCATGGACACGCAAAGACGAATACACAAACACCCAGACCTAGAACAGAAATCTAAACTCATCATTCACATTTCTGTCTGGCCGGGAATCGAACCCAGGACCGTGTCAGACCGGTATGGTGACTGTTCCGCCACGCGAATCGTGTGTATGAAGAGTTCTAACACCTTTCAAAGTGATGGATTGTAGGCCTCGCAAAACATTTCCACCTGTTTCTGTTGTTGGCATTACAAGAACATTAAACAACAAATCACAGTGTGACCGTTTTGTTGGTGTCTGTCCAGCACGTGGGTGTTTTGCCCGGTTACATTCCACTTGACTCTGACCCTGAATTATACATTATTATAGGTACTAAGTATACTAATCGTACTATATTATATATTAATGGGTCCAAAGTTATTTGTTTCTATCTACAGTACACGTGTAGGTATTACATTATTCGAACGACATTTTTTTAATGTATAGAGGAAATACTATTTAGAACTACATTATTTTTATAGGACTTGTCCACTTGTATTTTCATAGGACGGATTTCTTTTATGGTTTTTTTTGTCAAATAATGCTATTTACTTTTTAATCAAGCGTACAAAATCATTATTAAGACTAAGTTAAGGTAAAGTTAAACAAAAACAGCTGAAACTCAATTGAAACCGTTAAAATTTTCGACAACTTTCCCTTCGTGTTGTCACGTCTCAGCAAGCAATATGGAAGGTATTGATCAGGCTCAAGAATTAATGAAGTGGGCACGTCGACCCCCGTCACATGCTGTCGAGCCTGTCCTCAACTCCTGACTCCTAGCTGACCTTTTAACGGAATGTCTATACAAAACGTGTGGGCTTTGGCATTATTTAAACAGTATTTGCCAACGATTAGGCATTGTTATTGAATTACGCCTACTGTTCGCTAAGTAGATATTGCATTTGAGATTGTGGAACGTTTTACCATTTTAGGATGCACCAAGAAATAATAACTTAGCATTAAAATGTCTACTGTTATTTTTAAAACACTGTAAGATACTTTTGTTATATTGCAAAAATAGAGTGGATATATAACTTCGTAATAATTCAGGCAATTTGTGGGACGTGAAATCATTGTACGTATTGAGGAATGTATTCATAGCATAAAATAAAGCGCGCATAATAGAAACAACAAGACACACGCTTTCTGCACTCATAGGTCCACACTAGGATTTTCTCCTGTATCGTGGGTGTGGACACACAAAGACGAATACGCAAACACCCAGACCCAGAACAGAAATCTAAACCCATCATTCATATTTCTGACTGGCCGGGAATCGAACCCGGGTTCCACTACGCGTCAGAACGGTAACCGCTCCACCACGCTGATCGTCGTTACTTCATATTTAGTCGTCGCTACTATAAGGTGATTATAATGATGTTTATATCCCATTAAAGGTATAAAGTACCTAAATATTTGCTAGACAATACTAAATATCTAAGCGTTTGTAAGACATTGTAAGACACATCTATAGACGTTCTGGTAACTTACCTACTATATTTATGCGAGAAGAACTTCTGTTGTTGCAAGTGTAAATATAATACGTTTGAAATAAAAAAAAAAACATTGCCACTTAATTACATAAGAAATACTTTATAATTGCGTTCTTATTCAAAACGTTTAAGAACCTATCTGCTTTAATAAGAACTCAATAAGCACATATAGAGCCCTATAATGTAGAGATTTAAGTATGCCATGATGGCTTATTTAATTCGATACTACAGACTTCCCAGATTACATGTTACCAACTGGTAAACAAGAATTACTTGTTCATTACATCATGTTCGTTTATGTAAATGAGAAAAATTATGTAACATTCGCAATCTTAATATTGATCGTAGCCTTATTTGTGAACAGTGCATCTTTGCTATAACATTCTGTAAAAGGTAATAACTCATACAATGCCGTCAGATTTTTCGAAATCTTTCTCAATAAATGGTAATTTATAGTATAACCTTGTGAAAATAAAGACCAAACTAAGACCTTCGAACAAATCGCATAAAAGTTAAGGAAAAAGTAATTTATATAGATTTTTTTTATCTGATTAAAGTAGCAAACGAAAACCTGAAGGTAAGTGCTAACTGCCTTCCGTGGAAATCTGCAAACAACCTTATATAGAACAGAGATTCTACCTAAAGTCAATCACAGATGAGTTAACTCCTGGAAATTAAGATAGTCGCCACACATATAAGGGAGCCAGCAAACACATCCTTCCACAGAAACGCGAGAACTGCTTCACGCTACAAATAGATATGGTGATAGTAATTCCCCAGTCCAACTCCCCCAATTCTAACACGTTATGATTAATAAACATTATTGATATTCATACTTATTTGTATTATTTTGATCATAATCAAAATGCAATTATGAATAAGTAGATCACAAGCTACTTTGTTTCTACTTATTAATGAAAATAAATATTGATATACATACATGACAATATTCCAAATACTGTGTAAGTACTTATTCTGTAGGTTTATAAACTATTTTATGCTAGTAGGTAGTTAGTTATGAGATTATTGAAACAACTTAAAGAAAGAGAAACTATTGACTGGGTTTAAGGGCACAAGAGCTATAATTGTAGGAATTTTAACTTAGACGTCAAGAAAGGCAACGCACCTGTAGGTACTTAAAATTAGGACCCTAGTATTGTCCAAGGTTGATTACTGATGTACATAAATAGTGACCACTTACCACCAGGCCACATTAGATTGCATAAAAAATACTATATTCACCTCCGTTATTTTGTCCATCCAGTAAAAACTATATAACTTTTCCAATTAATAATTTTCCACTCATTGAAAACTTGAAGAAGACTTTTAATTTTGAACTCTTTTACGTTAGCTAAAGCTGTAATTTCCGTAGTCCGGTATTTCAGTTAAACCCTTGTGAACCGAGAATAGAATCGTGGTTGCGAAGTCGTCTTCACTCTTCAGACTATTTAAATTCCAGTTCGGTTCGTTGCTTCGCTGGTTTATACGGTGCCGTTAATTTTAGAGAAATTGAACTAGGGGCTATTATTGATTTTGCAAGGAGTCGCATTTTGTGAAATTTATAGAGATCGTGGGTTTCGGTTTTAATGCAAAATCTGTTTATATAATGTTTGTAATCTTTCTTATTAATCATAAATATTATTTCATATAAAGAATTATAACAAAAATAAATTATTCAGTTCAAATCAAAATAAATGATCTAATATTAAATATTTTTGAACGTCAGTAACTAGACCACTACCGTTGTAAATTAAAACTAAATAATTGAAAAAGGAAGGAACTCGTGACATAACGATTATTTTAAACTTTACGTAAAAAAAACGACAATACTTAAAAATGCTACTTTTAAAAATAATTCTGTTGCAAAGTTTAACTTTTACCATTGAAGAAAATAACTGAAAAGGGTTACCATCCCTTTTCCAAATTACATTTAATAAATTTAATTACCTACATCAAAACGTAAAGTTTAAGTCGCGGCCGTCGACAGATGTTTTGACAGCTCCAATATTAATTGTGACGTTAGGCTGTCTCTGGCCGCTCTTCCGTTTCCACGTCATTAATAAAATGAGCAATAGTAGAAATATTTATCAATGGCATAATCGATACAGAAACAATTATAACCACATCCATCAAAATTCTCAACTCCGCTTCGGTCTGAAGGTGTTTGAATTCTTCGTACTCTACATTTGAAATCGAACTCTACATCATTTCAATACAAGTCAAAATCGACTCTACATTGCGTGTTCGGAAAAACAGCTGCATTGATTCTTATTGCAACCGAGTAAGCTAGAGTTTGCTCTACCGATACATTACAACGGTTTAGTCCGGTATCGAGCAACATTAACATTCTTATCTCTAGTCTGTCACACAGCAAGAACGTCAAAGTTCGAAGTGAAGAACGCATTATAATTAATAGTCGATGATACGCGAGGATCGTAAACAAAAGCGGTGATAAATGGATTATAGCTTGATACTAGATAATGCGACCTGTGGGTTGTAAATCGTGCTTTCGTAACCGACCGGTCAGTTCTTAAATTTTAGGGGCCCGTAAGTCCGTACACAAAGCTGATTGAATTAGATTTTACACGAACGTACATTGTTTTCGTATAAATCATCTTTATATTCGTGTTTTGAATAAATAGATGACATAAGTAGGGTACACATGTATAAATTGCAATACTAACGCATAATAAGGTTTGAAATTTTCCAAAATTAATATATGTAATCAAAATGAATAAATTTAAAAGAACTTCCGTATAAGTCTTTTTGGCTACTTCATAATTTTTTGTTGTGTCTGATGTAACATAGTCAAATTTATTTTTGTTGCAAAACTTAATTTTCAGTTTTTTATTTAAAGTTTTTAAATATATTTGTCGCATTTTAATCTAACCGTTTATTTTATTTTATATGAGGAAAGAAATACCTACCTATCTTATTTTCTTCAATTTATGAAAACTGCAAATTATTGCAAAATTAATTTGTTAAATTAAAATAACTGAATATACAAATACAAGTTAAATTACAGTAATTAAGTTTAAAGTTATCTAAAAACGACATTTAATTGAATTGTAATTGCCAAGATAATGTTTTGTTGACGTATAATAGCATATTTCAATTTCATCTACAATAATTAGGCATTTTTTTGTTAACATTTTAAGTACTTATTATGAATTAGTACGTTAATTACGTATAAATAATAAGATTTATATTTATGAAGTAAGAATACCTTCTCGTTTAACTGATATATTAGTCTACAAAGCAAACGTATATATAATTAAATTAAAATAAATTAGTAATTAAAAGGAATACATTATAAAATGAACGTAAAAATATAACAAGCTTACCTACTGTAGTAATATGTGTAAGTATGTATATTATGAATTGATTTACAAGTTATTTTATTCACACTGTTTTTTTTTGTTTCTCTGTGAGAATATTTATTTTGTACATGGAATTGGTTCTAGTCTTTCCGAATACATAGTTAATGCAATTTTGGTTAAGATTTTGCATCTCACGGGACGGCTCGATCATATGTGAACAATGAAAAACCTTCTGCAAATAAGTAAAAGATGACGTGAACATTAATATGTGTGTGTTTTAAGTTTGAAGGTCTTTTCATTACAGACATATAAGACTTAAAGAAACATTTTGCTGTATGTGTTATTTGCTCATCGTATCGTATTGCTCAACTAATAGATTTTAGGAAATAATTTAGGGAAAAAATATTAAATTTTAATATCATGAATGTCCTGTTTTGTTTTATATTTAGTATTATTTTAGTGCAGAAACAAAATAGTGGCGGAACGTGGTCTGTTACTAATAATAAAGTAATGAAGTAAATTTTGATGAACTTTTTACAAAAATAAAATTACTTCTGGTTATTTCCCGCCTCAAGTATTTAGGCGTAAGCTCATTTAATATATTTCCTAAAAAAGTGGTTATCTATTCAATATGTGATTTTTTTATATTATTTATTCCTACGATTACCTGAGTTGCGACTTGCGGGTGTTAAGCAAAACGCGTATCTACATATAAATTGAAAACAATGTAACCAGTACGCTTAAACTAAACTTGTATAGGTATAGGTATATACCCACGCTAAATACATCATTTGAATGACATATCATCGTCTGTCAGAACATGATATTTAAAAGGCGCGAGTTTCGTTACAACGTGTCATTAGAACTCGATTTCATTTCGTTATTGATTACGTATGACAACAATTTGTATCGTTTTGATATCGTGTGGGAATTAGGCTATTGATAGTATAGAGTAATGATCTTCAACTTTCACCTCTGGGCTTGTATCGTAATGGGACCAGTGAAATATGTTTCGGTATAGTGTACGTACACATTATACTGTATTTTCTTTATCTAGAACTTTTTGAAGATATTGATTAAAATAATTTGGCACTATCGATGTACGTACACATTATATGTACAAATATTTTCTTTATGTTTAAAAGTTTCTGAAATTTTTGATTTTTAATACTTTGGTATTTAAGCTTCTTTGAATTTGTGTATAAAAATATGTTTTGTTCTTGTTCTTACTCACTGCTGGATACCTACCCAGTCTTCCCTAAGTTGTGTCCTGTTATAGTCTATCAAGCTGGCCAAGTGCTAGTTTAAGCCACTAGGCTATCATTGCTTGTAGTAGGTAAGTACTTTTTTAAATTACGAGTTAGGATATCTGAATTTGACCCCCGTTCATTCCCCGGCCAAACAGACATCTGAATGATGAATTTAGATTTCTGTTCTGGGTCTGGGTGTTTATGTATTCTTCTTAGTGTGTGTCCATGGCACCAATGAAACAAGAGATAATTCTAGCGTGAGGCTATAAGTGTAGAAAGTGTTAAAGCATTAACGGTATCAGAATTATTTGCATAGCTAAGCTTACTAGATGCTTACTTTCTCAATCGCCTCCTAATACTTTTTCTAAACATTTTGAAATCAAGTTTAAATTTATAAAATATGCAGATTATATAATATATTTATAAAATAATTAAATTAGAATTAAATTAAATAAACAAGGCGTGATGAATAGGACTATAAAATTAGTGTTGAACAACCACTAAAATATTTTACGATACATTTAGGCGAGTTCCACAAATTTACGATGTGCTACTAAAATAATCGTTTATTGCCAATACCTACAATCATAACTCGTTCGAAACGACCTCAACACGTGTGGTTCCAAAATCAAATTAAAATCATGTTTGATAACATCGAGTGGCGGTTATGGAAATTTATGACTATATTACCTGCGCGGGCGCATCGCAGCCAACAAAAACCAGGGCCGGACTACGCAATTATTTATGGGGTCCGCAAATGATTATAGTTTACGACCATCTCTGAATACGCCTGTGGCAACGCAATGATCGAAGTAATCGAATGGAAAACTGTGTCATAATACCGTTTTTACAAATCAATAACATTTAAGAGAGCGTCTGTCATTTTGAAATATGTAGACGCGATTTTTCAAAAAAAAAAATTTTAAATAGTTTTTGTTCACAAAAGCCACACTTTCATTCTTTATACTCTTTTCTACAGGCTAGTCTTAACAACAAGTGAGGCATACAGATTAATTATTTAAGTAAATTTGTAATTTTAAAGAATTCTACTGGAAAAATAAACCCCGAATTCAAAAGTGCGCCTTATCATACTATCGATGATGCTATTCTTATCATTTCTTTGCACAAATGTCGTATGTGCAAGCAATAAAAGGTGTTACGCAAATACGTTACAACCTAACACAACGCACCCGCATCTAACTTATGTTAGAGCTGCAGTTCTGTCTAGATTTACTGCCACATGTCTCTGAGCAGTAGCCACTTAGCGTCAAGAGGACAGCAAGGTACAATCATCGCTTACAATTTATATATTAGACTTTCGTATCCTACATATATCTAGACCAATATTAGACGAAATCTCATTCCACACGCTCATAAAAACGCAATGTTACGAAAAAGAAAATTAAATACAGGACACAGGCACAAAAATGTGTTGACCGCAAACACACAGAAATAAATCAGACAGATGACAATTTAAAGTGGTTAACCCACTAACTGTGACCATTTTAGATACTTTGATCAAATCTTGTCGAAACCGAACCTGTGATTCAGTGCGTAAGCGCTTTAAATCCTACATTAATAGTGTTACAGTTGGATTTGGAATGGACGTGATAAAATAGTGGGTGTTTGTTCTAAAGTCTTTAGAGTCACCGTGAAGATTTATGTTTTTATTTAAGAACTAATGATATAGTGTGAGTAATCGCCGTTATGCTAATTTGAAATAATCTCTGCTCATAAAGATAAGCAACTTAAGTAGGTATTCTAGTAGGATATGTTTATTGACGGTTTTAAAATTTAGTTAAATTTAAATAGTTATGTATCTACGGTACCTAAGATATTTAAATCTGCCTTAAAATCGTGCAGCTTACCTTACTAGCAGTATAATATTATAATAATGTCAAAACACTCTTAACCGTTACATTGTCTTTTTGAAAAATAGGTAAGATATTTGCAATTTAAACACGCTTTCTACCCTCATAGCCCTACACTAGGATTTTCTCCTGTGTCGTGGGTACCATGGACACACAAATACAAATACACAAACACCCAGACCCAGAACAGAAATCTAAACTCATCATTCATATTTCTGTCTGGCCGGGAATCGAACCCGGGACCCATTGCACGTTAGACCGGTATGGTAACCGCTCGACCACGCGGGTCGTCAAATTATTACCTATATAAATATATTTAAAAATGCACTTTTTTATTTGTTTTAATAATTAAAAACATAAATAAATTCCTGTGGATAAATATTAAAATTCATAGAGAAAAGTAGTGATCGTTGATAAAATAATCTCAAAGCTGACATTTTTCAATGTAATGAAAGCTTCATAAGACGGCTTTTCATCAAGATAAAAGAGAAACGGCTCTAGAATGATGCGGGCACACAATCATCATCACTCAAGAATTCTCTTTATTAAGCGAACGAGATGTTCACGCGAAATTGATAAAAGTATAGTATTCATCATCCTCATTTTTTGCGTTCCGGAATACTATAAGTAACGTGTAGTCTGATATTTTAGTTAAGATTAAGTTATTTTGTTAGTTATTACAGATTATTTTCGTATTTAAGCTGAATAAATAACTTTATTAATGCTGCAATAATCAAATAGGTTTAATTATGTTGACTTGAATATAACAAATTGTAATATTCAAGTCAACATAATTAACAATGTGAAATAAGACAAGACATATTGATAATTATGAATTAATATTTTGAAAAGCTATATAGATAAACTTTGTATTTTATACACATTATTATTTAGCAACATCTCTTCTATTAAAACAGTTACTATACAAAAATAGGAATAAGAGAGGATCTAGTCTTAAATTTTGTTTTTATTCTGAGAGGAATGCTGACCGACTACGAATTGGTAGAACTCGTTCGAGGTCTGTAAAAACAAATATGGATTAATTTTTACGCATTTTTAATCATTGACTAACAGCCATATCCATAAACACTTTCGTTCAATATCTATCTTATTCAAAGGATACAATGAAAAATAAATAAAAAACATAGATGGGAATCGATTACAAGGAAGGCTAAAGGAAAACAAATAACAGGACGTAGTCGAAACAATAGTCACAATACAACAATGAAAGCTCCATGAGACCGGCGATTCGTTCGCAAAGCAACAAAAAGGATTAAACCGTTCATACGAGTACGATCAGGTTTTTCACCAATTCTCCTCTGTATTCGTATCGTGGCTGAAATCGTATAAAACGCTACTTTACATTTTATACTTTGTTACAATTTTTGGCAGAGATAACATAATTTATTATGTATAGTTCTGTGTAAACTGTACGTGACTATGATGCTATATATATATATATATATATATATATATATGAAACTAACATGCAATCTGGTAAGTGGTTAATGCCGCCCATGGTCATCTGTAAGCAACTTCATATGAATAGGGGTTCTGAAGACGATCACATATGCATTGCTAGTCCCGAGGACTAAGATGATCGCCTCATATATAAATGAGCCGGCAACCACACCGAAACGCAAGAACTGTTCAAAACACTACTGTGCGGTTAAGTCCTAGGACGAAAGTTAAATAACACACAGAATCCCGAATTTGAATTCCTGATTTGGACACCCGATCAAGAAATTGAAAGTTTGCGCCAAGGATCACATGTCAAAGCTTCTTGAAGTTACCAACAGTAGAATAACCTTGACAAATTAGAAAGAAAGCTACGCCATATACGTACGTATTTTGACTTATACCATTTTAATAAAAAAAAACCTTAGTCATTGAAAATTTTAGTTGAATATAATGATCACCATGAATTTTATTCTACATGCAATACTAACTGATAGCTTTTAATACAAAAGAGTGGAGTTAAGTAAACCGTATCGAAGGACTCTTATTAGTCGATAATATGATACCTAAATATACCTGTTTTTTCGACTGGTAGAGAATACTAATAGCATTAAGCCTTTGTATAAAATTGCCTACTCCTTAGATACAACAGGTTTAACTAAATAAATAAACCGCCTAAGAGTATCATCATATCCAGAGATGTATGTAAGATATACGATATACATAAGAGTTTTTTTTGGATAGGGGAAACCTGCAAAAGGTACCCGACGCTGTGGGAGCAACGCCAGGTTATGTGGGACTTTTATTGCACTAAAACCCCCCGATGGCCGTCCTCAACGCTGCGTGGAGGATTCCAGGATCTCCAACGGAACACAACCGAGCATTTACGCTCACCGTGCCTCTAGATGTTACGACGGCAAGCGACCACACATGCCGCCGTCCTTCCGGGGACGCTTGACATGGCTCGGGCTCCCTCTCTTGTCACCTACAACCCCGGAAGCCCCCTTTTAGTCGCCTTTTACGACAGGCAGGGGATACCGTAGCTCTAATCTGGTCCTGAAATTATAGAGACAAAGATATACTTGTATAATGTATACGGTATTGATTTAAGCTGCTATTAATTCTGAATGTTTACAATACAACACTCGGCTTTGAAGTTAAAAAATAGCTTTTTTAAAGAGATCAAGCAAATCGATTTATGTAAAGCAGATGACACGTTTTATATGCAAATTATTGTTGATTTCACGAAGATTGAATTGAAAGAGTTTTTGGTTTTTATTATCTTTAAAAATAACAAAGCAATTGACACTTCATTGCTTAGAGATTTAGCAAAGTTATTCTAAGTTTTTAAAAGAAATAACATTACCTTAAGATGGCAATTAAATTAAAGCTTAGCTCCGTCACATTTACGATCTGAATTCACGTGTGTCGTTGACTACACACGATGTAAATAGGTTGGGCTAATTTGTATTAGCTGATTTAAATTTATCGATATTTATTTATTCATTGAATAATCCAGCAGTAATACACAGAATATAGTTACTTTATAAATGTTATAGTACTAAATTAAGCCAAAACAGGATTACACAAATAGTTTAGAAAAATACACATAACCAATATGTGTTCGTGCTATCAAATGGTGGTAGAACCAATGTAGTTCGACCGGGGAAGTACCACCGCCACACCTATTTCTAGCGTGAAGCAGTTCTT
>DWNE01006277.1:0-13196 GCA_018249875.1 Cecropterus toxeus
TGTTCTATATGAAGTTGCTTACAAATGTTCATGGGCGGCAGTAACCACTTACCATCAGGTGGGCTGCTTGCTCGTTTCCTACATTTATAAAAAAAAACTGTATAATATAGAACAGGGGTTACATATGAAGTTAATAAATGCGTTGCTAGTGTCGAGGTCTAAGATGTTGGCCTCATATGAAAGGAAACGACACACCTCATTCAAAACGCTCAAACTGGTTCAAGGTAGAAAAATACTGCCGGTGATGCCTCTCCGGTCGAATCATACTTTATCTTCTATCTACTAATCTAAACTATCAATGCCAATAAATAATTTCAGAGCAACGAGTGAAAAAGCTGGAAGTTGCCATTAAAATCTCTCCACTGTGTAAATTATGCGCTGCTGTTTACAACGTGCAACGTTCCAACTTCGAGCACACTTAGTAGCGTCAGCATAATATGTTCCGGTTAGTGTTTCGTAGTAAAAATAAGTCCTTCTAATACTTATTTTTAACCTGTAAAAAGAGAGATGTGATTAACGTGTATACACAGGTACTCAGACATGCATAACGTGTGTGTATGTACAAATTTGATTTAGGTATTTTCATCTAGAATGTTGATCGAAAGTATTCTTAGGTAAGATTAAAGAGTATCCCTGTAGTTCTGGAACCAGAATAGGGCTACGGTATCTCGAGTAAAAGGGGGCTTCTGGGGTTGGAGGTGGCAAGAGTGCGAGTTCGAACCTCCCGGCCATCGAACCCGGGCAGGACGATGGTGTATGAGGTCGCACACCATCGTAAACACCAGATGGTGTGATGAAGTTTTAGCCGAAACTGGGCGGAGGGAAACTCTAAAGTGGTTTTTAATGTGACTAAAACTTTTTATAAAACATGAGTTTACAAAACATGCAATTGAAGGATACCTCCCAAAAAAATGAAAAGACGTATTTTTTTTAGAAAAAACATCGCGTTGTCCTCTTTCTAGTACGTACGGAACCAATTCTACATGTACGATTCAAGCTTACTCGTTTTTAAGCCTTTTATTTGCTTGTACATGTCCACAGCAACCAGTTTTAGTACTTTAAACTTTTTTCTAGTTTACTAGTACTACCAAATGTAATAGCTTGCAGTTGCAGCAGGTTTTTTACAATTGAATTGAATATTGATTTGGCTGCAACAAAGACAAGTTGACTTTATAGATTCCTATAGTAAAACATGGTATTATCACATCTATGTGAAGTAAACCTGATTGGCTTGGCCTGGCGACGGGATCGCCACACCCTACACTACTAAATATAGACTGTATACATAGGTGAAATTTATGTTGGATTTTTTTATTTAACAAAAATAACAATTTATTAAATAAATAGTCATAATTTCTGTAAAAAATACATCAGATTTTATTTCTGTATTATGCTATATATTTAGTTCCTGTCGCAATTTTCTCTTTTATGCATATTATTTGTATGACCACAAGATTTCATATCTCTCAGGCGTCTCCTGATGGCATTTTTTGACAGCGGTATTTCTTATTTATTTATTTCGCTTATTGTTATGGTATAGCACAACAATGTAATTAATTACTTTGGACACTGTATTCGATTTAATTTAGTGGATATAACTAAAACCACGTCTGCACTCAATAGATACTCTTGAAGCTTTTTGGGGTAATCTTCAAGATCAAACTGCTCTGGGAGTGACACCAGGTTACGTGAGATTTTTAACTCACTTCCTCGGTGACCTTACTTAGCGCTATGTAGAGGACTCCGGTGTCCAAAACGGAACGCAACCGCGGCCCTCTGTAGGGCACTACCCTGGAGTGCAATTATGATCATTCCGATCTTAAGGTGCTTATGAAATTATACACATATGTCGTACCATCGACGTTCTATTCTGCTGCCGAGACTACAGGGACAAATGTATACGTCCCATTAGACAAAAATTGACGAGTTGTTTACCTCATGCCGTTGCGTGAAATAGTAATAAATTTACTAAGTAACTAATTTACTAAGTTAACTGTACTAAGTAATATTACAATAAAATTATTTCTACAATAAAATCAACAAAATTAACAATTACTTTCATAATAAATGCTACCGAAATGAATAGAGAAATGAGTGAGCAAACGTTTTAAACGCTTAGCCTGTGAGACGCTTTTCTCAGAAGTTCTCTTCATTATACTGTCCATTGTTATGTCGAGTTATAAGCCGGCTTTCTTTAGAAACAAAGCTTTCCTTTTTAGAATAATTAGAAAGCCGTTACAGAATGTTTTCTTAGATCTAAAAATCCGGCTGGGTCATGAATCCTTGAGGTAAATTTAAATTAAGATTAATTTTTAATGTAATTTTATTTTAATGATTAAGCCGTCTTCTTGTGTTAAATTATTTACACCGGGGAGGTACCATCGCTACACCTATTTGCTGCGTATCGGTGGAAGGGTGTGGTTGCCGCTTCACTTTCACACTCATACTATCAAGCCACCTAAGTCGTCCGGAGTAGTAACGCATCTGTGATGGATTTCAAATCCACTCCCTCTCCCGTTCTGTATAAAGTTGCTTACAGGTGTTTTGACGACCTGCGAGGTGGTGCGGTCACTATACCGGTCTGGGTTCCGGGTTCGATCCCCGGCCAGACAGACATCTTAATGATGGATTTAGGTTTCTGATATGGGTTTAAGTGTTTGTGTATTCGTCTTTGCGTATATCTATTATATCCATGTCACATGAAAAAAATCCTAGTGTAGGACTAAGAGTGTGGAAACCGTCCAAAGGCGGCAGGGGCCATCGGTATGTCCATGGGTGGACTGCATGCTTGTTTACTACAATTAAAAAAAAGTCAAGCAGGCATTAGTGGCAAAAATCGCCTTACTTGCATAACTGAATTATTGGAGTATTTGTATTTGATCTCACAGATATGAAAATGTCACAAGAATCATGTCGAGAGATACATAAATTCGATAATAGATATAGAAAGAGTTGAACAGAACACGGTCATCTCACGGAAATGTCTTTAAAATTGAAATTTTCTCAACCGAAAATCACGATCCCGGCTCTCGTCCGGTACATTTTTATTGAAATATCTGCCTTCGTCGAAATGTTCTGGATTTGAAAGAATCCTGCATTAGAAGATATATATCGAACATACTTGAAAATACGTACGGGTCATATATTGAACTGTAATTATTGAGCCAAGGACCCACGGAACAGTCACCACCGTTCTAACACGCAACGAGCTCGGGTTCGATCCCCGACCAAATATCTGAATGCTGAATTTTTGTTCTGGTTCTGGGTGTTTATGCATTTGTCTTTGTGTATATAGAAATAGGTGTGGCGGTGGTACTTCCCCGTTCGAACAACACTAGTTCATAGCCCAAACGATTTGACGAATTATTAGAATTGTCTTTTATTTTAGGATGACATGGGCTATAATTCTTTTCGAAATGGCGCCTGATAATTGGGTTAAGGGGGGAGGGGACGAAAGATGATCTTCAGAAAAACGCTAGTAAATTACTAGTTACTATGGTGGTAAACCTACACCCTGAAAATATATGCGGGATGCACAAAAAATATATATTATTCTGTTCACGCCCTATGCATCTTATAGAATTCCACATTGTATGATATTCGGACGGTCTCCGAACATCTGTCATGCGAAATCTCGAGATATCTCACCTGAGATACGTGATATGAATAACAATAGAAATGTACATTACCATACCCTTTCACTGTTGAAATTCAGACGTTTTTACTTCCAACTAGCTGAACCTACCTTTATTCCGACACATGAGTTGTTGCCACTTTCCGCAACTCGTTAAGAGATGGCGCTGTGAATGCAGTAATTGATTTGTATTTTGTATTTTTTTTAAATGGAATAACATTCCTTGAAATACAATAAGAACGAATAAAATAGGAATAACATAGATAGAACAGAAACCGTTGGTGTGGCTTGGTGTGTCGTAAGAGGCGTCTAGAAGGGGCCTTTTGGGTATGTGGGTGGCTAGAGTGGGAACTCGAACCGCCCAGCCAGTAACCACGCGATGGACGGCGGCATGTGTGGTTGCATATCGTCACTGACACCGGAAGGTGTAGGGGGACAGTTACACGTCCTTTGATAATAATTACGTATTATTATGATTAATTTTTGAGTTTCAATCGGTTTTACAAATTTTCATAATCAAGACAACATTGATAACGTTCATTTCTCGAAACTTTTTTATCTGTAAAATCAATAATGATCATTTAGTAAACTCGATTAAAATCTATTTGAAAACCTATTTACTTTGCGGTTGTACATCATTCATCTGTCTAAGGAATTTATTATCTTCCCTTTAATTGATAACTGTTAACTTGCATTATTAGTCAAATATAAAAACCAGTATAGACCTCAATGTAGAACACTCATGTTCCGATATTTGAAAAAGGAATATTTTTGAAACATTTTAAATTTAGAATTTGTAGTTTTTAACGTGTTTTGAAATGAAGCTTCTTCTGCCAGCGTTGTTGGTAGCAGTTGTGGCGATTGTAGAATGTCATCATACGTTTATGGGAACAAATGTAGATCGCCCTCTCTTGCACCAAAAGACAGCTACGTATTCCTCCCAGAGGTTCCTGAAGAGGGTCGAAACGTACTCCTACAGTATGCCTCCTCATCGTCGAAATTCTGGAATGGTTATTCAGGTGATCGCTTTTTTCAAAATGTATTATGTATTTTTTATATTTTTGCTAGACAGTAGAAAGTGTATTGAACAATTTTAGAAGTAGGTACTTCTCCAGATGTTCAATATTCTATCTACCGCTTTACGCTAGAAGTAGGTGTGGGTAGGTACCCACCCCTATTTCTAGCATGAAGCAGTTCTTGTGTTTTGGGTGGAAGGGTGTGATTGCCGGCTCACTTTTATATGAGTCGACCATCTTAGTCCTCGGGAGTAGCAACGCATCTGTGGTCGACTTCATATTAGAACCCCTGTTCTATATGAGGTTGCTTACAAATGTCCATGGGTGGCAGTAACCACTTACCATCATGTGGGCTGCTTGCTCGTTTGCTACTTCATATTTATAAAAAAAAAGCTAACATCACGATCCGACAAACGTGGAATCGCGTTCCAATGTTAGTAATTTCTGTAATACTAATATTTTCCTATTTCCTCGTACCTATACGGACTGACACTTTTAATGGATAGATTTGCTGTTTGCATCTGAATGGCTAAATAGATTTGGATGAAATTTGATAAACAGATTGATTGACCTGGAATATCATATAGGCTTCATTTTCCCCCCTTCATTTGTTATATCACATTTTTAGTCTTAAAACAGTGCGGTTCCTGTAGAATATATTTATTTTGAACATACAAAATAATTTTAGGTATTGACGTGTTTTTTGGCTCTATTGTAGTAATAAACAGCGGAATTTTAAATATGTTACTTTTATGCTTAAAAATAATCAGTCTCTTAACAATCTTCAATCTGTAATAGCATAACAATTGTTTGAGTAAAAATTGATGCAGTGAATCGCAAGGTATTGACCATACGTGGTAGTGAATATATTGTGCACGGCCTTCTTTGCTCCTAGATCTTTAAATAACATCTTCCTTATACCAGGGTATCCTAGCATATGACTTGACGAACACCAGCGCGAGCGCCAACGTGACGTCAGGCGGTGTGGGCTATCCGTACGTGACGCTGCGGAGGAAGAGTGAACGCGGAGAGTGTCTTCATTATGCTATCTACTTGTACGGTTAAGTTATGCTATCCTAGTACATGAGAATTTTTTTTTGGTCTATTGTAGTGTATTATTTAAGCCTCTGGTTTCACCCGTGTTTTATAAATAATAATAACTTGAAATTGTTTGTAAAAACGATTTTAATGAAATAAAGACTAAAAGACTATCAATTTATATTTTTTACCCGACTGCGTCGGAACGCGGGTAAGTGTGATCGAGCGTATGCATGTATGTATATTTGTTTGTGTGTGTGTCCATTTCTTTGGCACGCGCTACAGCCCAAACGCCTTGACGGATTGTGACGTACGACATATAATTACAATCGTCTGTTTGTAGAGTGACGTAGGCTATATAGGCTATATTGGTAACTAAGATGATTGGAATGATACGTCACGATCCATCTGCCCTTAGGGCTGTAGCGCGTGCCACAGAAATGGACATACATACAATTTTATTAGATTAAGACATTTAAATAACAATAGACATTTAAATAACACTTCTTAAAGGTTCTATTCCTGTAGAAATATATAAATATCCCTTCTCTTAATAGGGCCTACTTTATACATCCTCTAAGATTCTGTGTAGCAATGCCTATTGTGATGTTGGCTTTTTGCCAAACAACGATGGGTCATTAAAACCAACGTCCTCTTGGCTCGCGTCAACATGATCCTACTGGATCACAAACTTCTCACACTAGTTTGGTAAAGCCTTAAGTTAGATGGTGGATGAAAATGTGCTAGCTTTAGGGCGAAAAAGGATGTAATTAATGATTTGTTACATAATGTCTTCTTGTCCGTACATATAATAAAATCTACAAATAAAAAAGTTAACTTTCATTAGAACTTATTTAATGATTGAATAAGCTTACTAATGTTTAACATTAAATGCGATATTTTTGAATGATTTATGAAAAACATGAAAAAAGAACGTTACTCACTATCTACTATGTATATAAAAGAAAAAAATAGCTGAACAATTTCAAATTGTATACAATCCATTCGTTCCTCCATTCGTTTTCGTTCGATTAGTTTTCACAAAATTTATTTTTTCCATGTACACAATTGATCTATTGAAAAAGAACATTTTTAAATCGAAATTCGAATCAGTTACAACTGAATAAAACTGTGACAAGCAGACCGACAAAAATGAAACATTCGTGCATAAACCCAAAAACCCATTCAACAAAAGCAGAAAATATTACAATGACATACACATCTAGGCTATTCTATGCTCGTAGATATGTGGACTACAGAGCTATTAAAGTTATAGAGGCGACATTGTCGCTTGGCACGCTCAGCGCCAAAATAAGCGAGCGATTTTATGTCTATTTTTGGTATAAGTAAATATATTTTTTAAGCGCGCATACGCCCTTGTGTAGATCGTACACTCATTCACGAGCTACATCTAAAATGCGGGCATGTTACAAACTTTAGTATACATGTTTCTAGACTCTTCAGGCTAATGGTTCTAAGTGTCTAAACGTGTAGCAGTTGTTGAACTTTATCAGGGGTAAATAAATTAACAATATTTAAAAGACGCTTTCTACACTCATAGCCCCACACAATGATTTTCTCCTATGTCTCAGATGCCTGTCTGGCCGGGAATCGAACCCGGGACCCACTGCGCGTTAGATCGGTATGGTAACCGCTCGGCCACGCGGGTCGTCGACAATAACAACAACAATATAATATAAGGCGCTGCTATACATATATCGTCCTTACCAAGAGCAGAGTATTGGAGAGACTGTGACTGAGCACGTCCAGGTGTCTGTCGTGGTAGAAGATCAGAGCACAGTAGGAGCGTTCAAACAAACAGTTTGAAAATATTGTTGATTACACTTCTATAATATAATAGCTCTATGGTGCGAACATTTTACGGACAAAGCCGTTTAAATAAAAAAGCCGTGCAGATGCAGATATCAAACGTTGTTCAGGCGTATCTGTGGCGGTAAAAAATTTAACAGCACACAGGTCCGCTTGAAATCTCGGTTCGGATTGCCAATAAACAAAGAGTAAAAGAGTAACTTCACGGATATCGTGACAGACAGGTAGCTCACACCGATGTGCAACAATATGTAAATTATAGAGCATTCAGTTTTTTTATAACATTTTATAAGTTTTTAAAAATTTCTAAACGAGTACGTAGCCCAATTAATGATAAGTACCTAATATGTGATTAAAGATTTAGGAATAGATTTCTTTGTAAGATTGAAGTAGAAAATGAACATGCATCTATAGGAACAGATAAACCTGATTGTTGGCGTGGCATTTATTTATTTTAGCGCCATCTGTTATGAATTGTCGGAACAATTAAGTATCGAACAAAACTAAGCAGGCTGCGGTGTTAGTTAGATTTAGTGCGGGGTACTGTTCGTAGATGGCGTTCTTTTCTATATGCTATATTTAGATCCTGTCGCAGTCTTTTATGCATATTGCTTGCACAATCACGATGTTTCACATCTGCCGGGCGAGTCGTGATGGCTATTTTTTATAGAGACAAAAGTCATGAACAGAAAATTCGTCTAAAGCCAACAATAAAATACAGAATGCAACAACATGTCACGCGTTTTAGTCTAAAGTTGCGGTCGCCGCAGGATGTTCCCAAATAGAATTTAGAACATTTGCTGGACATCCGTTGTGGCTCCAACAAGCTGACAAATGTTGTTAGCCGCTAGGCTACATTTATTGCTACTTGCTACTTTAGATTTTGTCGTATGTTATTTGATTAGGATGATTTTCATAATTGTATATATCGACATAGGAAAATGATCTTGTCGTATCTCAGAAAATGTATTTTTACATCAGATCCAATAAACTCTTTAAAAATATCATAACTTTTAAATTAGATGCGCTATTGGTGTCTTATGTTATTATATAGAATTTTAAACTAAAAAGTATTATATTTAATCTATATAACCATTCCAAGATTAGTGTGAAGTAGTGTGAAGATTTTACATGTATATGACTGAAATTCGTATATTTTCGAGATACGCCAAGTTCGCTTTCCTGCGTCGATATCCACGTATAGTTGTTATATTTATTTGTGATTTTGAAGGTAAAAAAGAACCTATTTAGGATTGGAAATAGTAAGAGCATGTAACCCTGGCGTGTGGTCGATGCTGTCCATAGACATGGTCAACCACCAGCGAAGATAAGGGGATTTCCTTAGGCTAGCCACATACTTTACTACCACTGGCAACTAAGTCAGAATGCCCCAAATAAATATATCTTCCTTACCGTATCCTTCAGAGCAAAACAAAAGAGTGCTTAACATTGCATTATAAAAAGTTAATAAGATGTAGAAGTGTTTCTTTTCATCAGATTAAAGTAACAAGCGCGCATGCAATTCTCCTGATGGTAAGTGGTTATTGACACCCATCGACATCATCAAATTCCTTACCGGGGTCCTATCTGATGTCATATCATAGTTGCATTACTCTCAAGAACGAAGATGGTCGCCTCATAAATAAGTGATCTAGCAATCACACCCATCCATCGAACCTAGAACTGCTTAACGCTAGAGATAGATGATGATGGTGCCTCCCTGTTGAACTACACTGGTTCTACCTATAAAAAATCTTACTATTAAAATCGTTAATTGCATTTATAGCATGTACAAGGCTAGTCTACAATATAACAAGAAAATAACCTTAAAAACAACAAGAACTTGTAACGGCTCTTACGTGCTCGCCAAATGTACTTTTTGTGGCGTGTGATGCCAGCTTGTATAATCTGCCAAGTATTTCCACACGTAAATGAAATTAGAATAAACGTTTCTGTTTAGCGTTAGTGCTTTTCAGCCTCGTTTGAGTACCACTTAACATCACACAGAGAACTTGTGAACCTAGGCTTCGTTTTACAATAAAATAATATATGTCGGAAACGGTCATTAGTTTGGACGGTAAACGAAGCGCGGCACTAGTTCCAGATGGCAGCATTATCGTCGAGTGTGATTTGTTTGCAGATGAATGGCAGGAGATATTGTCAGTATGCATGAGGTTCTGCGAGCGAGAAGCATAACTAGTGGTGTCTATAATATATGTTATTGGTGTAACCGTTTTAATTTTAGAAAAACAATAAATAAATAAAATTGCGATTGTGTCAATCGGCATTTATGTACCTAAGTATGAATTCTGTAACGTAAATAAATATTTTTGCAGGCATCTTTAATAATTTTTATGTTCCGCACGTAATTTCAGACTGTGACCATTTTATGATTATTAGTATAATTCTAAATTAAACAATCGAGAAATAAACAAAAACAGTAAATAAACCGTTAACATTTAATTGGCCAATAATAATAAGCAGTCATAGACCAGTGACAGTTTAATAGTTGAAACATATGTGGTCTTTCGATAGAGAGACCGAGGTTTGAATCCTAGGAACTCATCACTGATTTTTATAAAAATGTGCATATTAGAAATTAATTATCACAGCTTTGCAAGGAAACATTGTGAAGAGACAAATTTAAGAATTTTAAACATAAACATAAAAAAGTGTTTCCAGGTGGTAGAACCAATGTAGTTAGACCGGGAAAGTACCACCGCCACACTATTTCTAACGTGTAGGAGTCCTTGCGTTTCGGTGCAAAGGTGTGGTTACCAGCTCACTTTTATATGAGGCGACCATCTCAGTCCTCGGTAGTAGCAACGCATCTGTGATAGACTTCATATAGAACGCCTATTCTATATGAAGTTGCTTACATCTCTTACCATCAAGTGGGCTGTTTGCTCGTTTGCTACTTCATATTTATAAAAAAAAAATCTAAAATAAACATAAAAAGCTCTCAAAGAAGGGTTAAGTATACCAATTCACACTTAGCCAGCGCCGTGGACTATGGCCTAAAACTCTCTGAAAGGAGGCCCGGGCCCAGCAGAGGGGCAATAATGGGTTGGGTGCTACCTATAGTGGCCATTGCCAACGAACGAGGAAATTACGAAACCCACAAGGAATTTGGCGCGTGTTTCAACGATAGCGATCGTTACACGCTAAATGCTTTTTGTGGCTCTGAGATGCCAGCTCTTGTACAGCTAAGTATTTTCACCACGTATGAAATAAAAAGTTACTTTCTTATGTGTTGGTACAAGCATTCTTGCAGAATGGGAAAAGATAATATTGGTAAGAATTATAAGTACGAGCTGATCATTGGGGTAAGTATAGAAGAAAGAAGAAAAATAAGAAATTAGAAGAGGTTTTTTATAGAATCTAGTAGCAAACGGGCATTCAGTCCATCTTGATTCTGGTGATAATGTTCACTGATTGTTACTCCAAAGGATTAGAATGGTTGTCTCTTATGAAAGTTATCCTGTACTATGCCTTTACGCCGTAACGCAAAAACTGCACACCAGAAATAGGTATAGTACTCATAGTAGTCGTGTACCTCCCCGATCAAATGTGACTCCTTCTACTACTATGTTCTTCCACTACTATATGTTTAGAAGCAATGGTTGTGTTAGGTTATGAAGCAATCTGTTATGAATTTGGTCTTCCAAGTTAATATTTTAGATTCGGGCACCTTCGATTTTTCGGCGTAATTAACTTATATTACGTGCATGTATTGAAATTAATTAATACAGATTATAACGTCGACGTAACAAGCACCACAGAAAGTTCCCTTAAAGTTTTTCAAGTGTCTGAAATCTCTTATCCTGCTCTTGTTAATCTTGGTGAACAGTGGCCTGAAACAAATATTGATGAGAAAATAACAAGTTGACAAGGAGAGCGATGAAATGTTTGATAGATAGTTTTAATGAACAAAATTAATAAAAATATAAAAACTCGATTGATTAAAATATTATAATTAGCTAATAGTGAGACGAGAATATTCATCCCGTCCTCCCCTTTTTATATTATTTACAGGCGTCATTATTAAAAGTGATACAACCAGTGTCACTCTACAAACTGAGACGATTCTAATGATAGGTCATATATCATATTCTGCTAAACTCTGATTCGACAAGGAATCTCCACTAAACCTCGTTTCGTTGTTGAAATTGGCCAATTATTGTTTATGAATCACGCCCAGCTATGGACAATCAATAAGTTAATGAAATGTCTTCCAAATACCGTTCTGATAAGCAAAAGTTAACAGCCAAACAATAAAACGTCTCGAATAAGTTTCCGCCTTATAAATCTCTTCGTACCGAGTGTATAGGTATTTCTCGTAAAATTTTTCCATTGTGTCGGCTGTCTGTTCCGAAGTCGGATGGATTAACTTCGGGACGTTTCGGAACGCCTGTTAATTCCAGATAACTCGGAAACTTTTGCGTTGATTGTTTCTTGATGGGAACTCGTCCGGGAATTTATCACTGTTCGCGACTTTGTTTAAGGTGTTTACGAGTACTTTTGGAGCTCGCTATTGGCAGTCTATTGATGTCTCCGAAGTTATTCGCGCACGTGACTCTCGATTCGATCCGGAAGAATCGTCTGGGTTAATAAATATTTTCTTGGTTTATATTTCATGTTTTTGTTTTCTTCTTTGTGTTGGTTGATGGTTGGAAATGGGATATTCTTTAATATAGGTCATTTAATCCACTTTTTTTCAAATACCTATCTACTCCATTTTCATTAAAGAAATATAATAAATAAACATATTTTTACATCACTTATGATGCCAGTTTTGTTTTTGTCTTTGAAGTTAGGCAAGAATTCGTGTCTAAAGCAATTGTATTGGGTATTGTAAGTATTGGTCTATATTAAAATATTTATATTAGCTTGACTTGTATATATGTATGTATGATAAACGCACTGCACACACTTTTGAGCCCCTTTTTTTAGGAATCTTCAGACATGTAACGATCCTCAGGATGTTTCCCTTCATCGTTACTGCCAGAGATAATTATTTGCGTATACACAATATTATCTTTAATATTAAGGGGTATGTGTTTGGGATTCGAACCTGGGACCCACGGTTGAGGCCTGAGAGAGACAAATATGAATATAGGTAGATGACGCTTCAATTCTTGTGAAAATTTCAAAATACCTATCACCAGGTATCACAAATAACACTCAAACATAAAGCTAACCATCAAAGATCTTAAAACCTCATTCCGTGACGCTTGGCACATTATGCAACGAAAAAAATACATTAGAGCAGAAACAGCGGCATTTGTAAGAAGAAATAAACATAACAGTGAAACGAAATGGACTGGCAAGATACGGAAAAGTTCCTAGCGTAATTTTTAACGTAATTAAAACTGTTATTGCTCGAGAGACCTTTCTCTTTCCATTAGACCTTATTACATTAGGCCTGTGCGCTGGCACAGGGGTCTTAATACACTAGTCGGGGCTAAACGTTAAACTACTAATGTTTGTGGCCTACCTGGCTATGAGATTGCGACTCAACCCATTTGCGTTTGATAATGCTTTGTGGAGGATTTTTCGTTTTACGCCGTTCCGTCTAATTAAGTTCTGCGAGTCGTGTCATTGCTAATATTCCTGGGCTCCGTTTTGATAAGTTCATTTGCTTTTCATATTTTTTTCTGCAGAGAACAGATCCGGCC
>DWNE01006278.1:0-13195 GCA_018249875.1 Cecropterus toxeus
TCAAGTAGCAGACAGACAGACAGACAGACAGACAGACAGACAGAGTTACTTTCGCATTTATAATATTAGTAAGGATAATATATTTTGTTACAAGTAGTAAAGATAAATAATTATAAATTTACCATGTTTACCACGGTGTCATCGAAACCTAAGGCTTTTAAAGAGAGAAATATCAGTGCTAGGAAGATATCTTTGCATAGGTATCAAATACTTAAAATAATGCCAACCAAAGTTGGTTGTCTATGTTCTGTAATTATGTAATATCGTGTGGAGGGGAAGCTCTATAGCGACTTCTACTTAATTAAAAACTATTTCTTATCGTTTACAAGATTTATATAATTTGTTAACACGTTAACTAGTGCATTTTGTAATCATATTCGAGTCGCATATGAAGCCGGCGTGATTGTAGCAGGAATGGGTTCAGTTTTTGCGTCCATACGCGCAATCTTATCTGATATATATCGTCCTAAGACTACTTTTCAAATTCCATTAAATTAGATTGAATATTTCTTGAACATATGTCTAAAGAATACCTTTTAGAGAATTAAAGACGAGGGATATAGGTAATAGGTAAAGAAAAGAAACATCATATTCTTGCAGAGACCGCTGTTAACCGACAAGACTGTTTATTTCGTACTACATATACCTGTATTTACTTTTATTTTTAAATTCGACTCCATTTGTCCAATAATATGAATAATCTTTCATTCATACTTTTAAGGGTTCCGTAGCCAATGGCAAAAATCGGAATTCTCAAAGATTCGTCATGTCTGTCTGTCCGTCCGTCTGTCCGTCTGTCCGTATGTCACAGCCATTTTATTCGGAAATTATCAAGACTATAGAGTTGAAACTTGGAAGGTAAGTGTATTCTGTAAACCGCTTTCCGAATTTAGTAAAAATATAAAAAAAATAATTAAGTAAAAAAATAAAAAAATTAAGGGGGACTCCCCATACATGAAACTGAAACTCTATTTTTGTTTTTCATCTTACATACACGTGTGGGGTATCTATAGAAAGTCGTTTTTTTTGAGACATAATCCCTTTGAAAGCGGTAAAATGAGTGTCCTCCCCCTCTTACTTTTCAACTTAGTGTTAAAAATCTGGACAGAACATATTTTGTAGATGTTAAAAAAATCTTTTAACGAAAATTGGTTCGAACAAGATATGATTTTTCAAAAACCGAACAACATAACTTTGTAATTCATATAAACACTATGAAAAACAAACTTATGTTGGTCGTTGGTTCAACTTTATTTTTTATTTTTACAACATTACTGTATTTTCTCTTTAAGATTTGTGTATGATAATGCTACGGAACCCTTCGCCTGCGACTCCGACTCGCACTTGGCAGATTTTTTTCATCTTGTTCGCACATTTGTCTAAATAGAGCAATCCTTGGGTATATCAATAACCTTAAGCATCAATTAAAGCAGGTTCTGATTACTTTTGGCAGTGAAATTTGCACATTGATTATCACTTGATGGTAAGTGGTCACTGACGCCTACACATCTGTAATCGGTTCGGGAAAATGTCTCGGAAAGGAGGCTTTCTTCGTTGTCCGAACATCCTGCGCCACGATGTTATCTGACACTGCAGTATAGAATATCAACAGAGCCTGGCCATATAGATCAGTTGATGTTGACCACAATTGTTTCACTCCTGAGGACTTTGATGGTTTTACTCGTAAGTTAGCCGGCAACTACGTCTTCCTGGAACTGCCTTATGCTAGAAATATGTGTGGCTAGGGTAATCAACGTCTCGCTATACCATCTTCCGAACTAGTTGTTTGAAGACAAGTACAGCATCCGGAATGAAATTTGTAAGAAAAAATAATTGCATTAGCGACATGCTATTTGCGTCATTATAAAATTCGATCGATTTATCTGGTATGTCAACTAATTTACTGAACTTTTTATGCAATGTATACAATTTTTGCACAAAAAATAGTACAGTTGTACTTGCTGGAAATGTAGACATTTATCTAGAATGGTTCAATATTATGTAAGTTTGAGAGTTATTTGGGTGATACAATGTTTGCAGTTACAAAAATTATATCATGAATCACTAAGAACTCTACCATACAGACTGGATACATACAAATTTATTGTAAATGCGTATGGGTGCGTGAGACGTATAAGCCATAATAATAATAAAAATAACGCTTTTTTATCACACTAAAGTGGTAAAACGAGCATGTAGTCCATTTGATGGTAACTGCCGCCCACCCTGGACACCTGTTAGTAACATCATATAGAACAGGGGTTCTATCTGAAGTTGATCACAGTTAATCACAGATGCGTTGCTACTCCCGAGGACCAAGATGGTAGCCTTATATATGAGTGAGCCAGCAACCACACCTTTCCATCGAAACGCAAGAACTGCTTCCTCCCCGGACATACCTTCACGGTGTACGAGCCACTCGTCTCTATTCGAGATTTAATTTATTTCATGTAACGTCAAAAATATTATTATATCAATCCAATTTTTGAGATATATCTTATTAAGTAATTTCCTTTACCGTTTTTTATATTATTTTAAAGTATGAGAATAGGACACAAGCAGGAGGACAGCATCTGCCTAATAGTAACTGGCCATTGCCACCCATGTCATCTGATTTCAACACCACATAAGATTGAAGTATTTCCTGAGGTTAGCCACAGATGCGTTGCTACTCCTAAGTTGGAACGCCTTGAATAAGCATGTCTCCCTTACCACACCCTTCAGAAGAACACAGAAATACTGTAAACATGAAGCACAAAAACATGAGCTTATTTGGCAATTCAACACAGTTTCCATAAAAACAACCGTATATCATCTACACAAATATTCGTCCAAAGACCCAATCTGATGAAATCGGCGCAGCATGTAAACGCCTAATAAGTGGAATCGGTCAAAAACTTGCCTCGATCCACAAAAACGGCGGCCAATTTTATGTCGGTCGCGCTCAAAACTGGAATTCTCGATTAATTTACCTATTCGAGGCTACATTCGGAGGTAATTCCTGACATACCCTGCTTAAGGAATTGTACCCTAGTTAACTGATCTTAATGCATAAGTAATCAAAAGTTTAGAGTCAGTTGTCCTGCCTGGATCTGCTCGCTCTGGAGTTACAATTGCGATACTTAGAGATCCGTATGGTAAATCGAAATCCTTCTATTTCTTTCTGTCCGTCTGTTTACATTCGACTATTGATTCGAATGGTGAGAATAAATGGGAAATAAAATAGTGTTCGCTGTTAGGGGTGCGTCTTGAAGCGTTAAGATTATTTAAGGGGTGTAATATTTATGTTTGGCCTTTTCTTGCACGAAATTGACAGTTTTTAATTCATTACTTCAGAACCATCGCAAAGTTGTAAAGCTACTAAGTATTTGGTATCAACAGGGAAAAAGTAGCGATAGAATTTTAAAAGTATTTTGGCAAATTTATAGGTACGTACCTATATTGACTATGAAGGCTCAAATTTCAGTTCATTCTAGAAAATGCTCTTTCCTAAAATAATAAGCTTAATCCTGCACTAGCCAATGTACTTAGTTATTTGATGTATCAAGTAGGAGTTTATTCAAGTATTAAACACACGGTATAGTGATAAATGCCTATACAATATGCGAGCTTAAATATTGTATTACTTTGGAAAGACAGACCGTCATTGCATCTTACTAATTTGTAGGTATTGATAGATTTACATAAATCCCAACGAGTTAAGAGTACGCTGATTTCGGTAAATTAAGTCTTATGTGTAAGTACTAACAACATGTAAGTTGGGCGTTTTAGGTTTCAAAACTTAAGAAAAACGACCCACCTGGTCGAGCGGTAACCATACCAATCTGACGCGCAATGGGTCCCGGGTTCGATTCCCGGCCAGACAGAAATATGAATGATGAGTTTAGATTTCTGTTCTGGGTCTGGGTGTTTGTGTATTCGTGTTTGTGTGTCCATGGCACCCACGACACAGGAGGAAATCCTAGTGTGGGGCTATGAGTGTAGAAGGCGTGTTTAAAAAAAAAAAAAAGAAAGAAACCGTTTTTTGAATTAAATTAAAGAAATCGTTCTTCAAATTTTATTTACGATCTATCAAGGTAAATCTAAGAACACTTATTGGCTTAAAATCTATCGAACCGTCTAGGCCACATAGCGAAGCAATATACATACACTCGTAAATTATAAAACTCCTTTCGCAATCGGCTAAAAACAATTTTTTTTGTCAATCAAAGGGTAGTAGGTAGTGCATTTACACATAATGGCACATGACTATCAGATTTTATAGGTCACTTGTATATTAGTCACATACTTAAACCGAGTCGGCACAAACATATCAATGTCTGTACAGAACCCGTTCATAAGTGGGCTAGTCTGGATTTCGTAACTCAGGAATCAGATCGGCTTACCTTTTACTAGATTATGTTTCTTTCGGCCATAGAACTAGCGAGGCGTCACCCTCTCATTAGGTACAAAGTGTAATGATTATATGTATCAAAAGTAGGCATTATATCTCTTTATATATCAATACTATCCGTCTAATTCTGAATACTGGCAATCGTGGCTTATAGTTTAGCGAAAAACAAAGCCGTGTAGTCTCTTTAATTGTTCCACTACATATACTCTTGGAAGGGCGTTCAGGAATAAATATACCCCAAATATGCGGTTTGAAAAAAAACCTGATATTTTTGGATAAGTAGTTTCCTAACAACTATTGGGAACAAGGGTAGAACATGCTTCAATTTCTTAGTTGTAAGGAGCGAGTTACGAGCACTTAAAATAATTTTACGCACCTTTTCTTACTTACCCCTAAGCATGTAATACATACCTACCCCTGAATGTTAAGTTTAAATAGTGGGTACCTTACTATACTCTTTAAGAAACAAATCAATGAAATTGCTCTATTTTCTATCTATTAAGAAATCAATTCATTGGAAAAATTATGAAATTAATGTTTAATTGTTAAATTTATGTTCAATTAACATTGTTAAAAATTTAAATGGATAGTTTTCTTTTTAATTTTTGCAAATGAAAAGTTTATTATTTTCTTACTGAACGAAAAATGTTAAAAAATACGTTTGAAATTGGAAAATATAATCAATTAAATAAACAGAATAGAAAAGTTTTCAAACACGTTAAACTTGCAACGGAGCAACATGAAGAAAAAAGCGCGAGATGCACTTATTAACGATGGGGTATTATGAGAAACATATAAGCACTGGTAATGGTGCTGTAATCAAATATCTTAATGACCATTTATAATTTATGATTACAAACATGACCTACAAAAATGTAGACGAGCAAAAACCCTTGGTATTGCAGGACAGGAAGTTGCCAATACCTAAGTCGTCCTTGCGAGCTGTTTAGGTTTAGAGCACAGATTTATATACATGTTTGAATCAATATGTGTGTAATAATGAACATAGGTTAGAAAAAAACGTGAACATTACTGTCACATATGGACGTGTGCAGCTGAGCAAAACTAGATACCTTTATAAGTTCAAGAAAGATGACCTGCAGAGTTGGTCTGAGAATAAAGGGCTCGAAAAAGTGATGAAGCCAAGCCAAGTTAAATGATAAATAAATAAAATAAAATAGGTGCTGTGGTGGTGACACTGAAGTCGAACGAGGAACAGTTCTAATACTTGAACCTTGTGTTCCGTTGTGGCTGCCAGAGGATCAGTGAGATGTTAAAAGTTAAATATGAAATTAAAATCTTTATCTATTATAGTCTATCAATTATAATGCTCTTATTAGCCAGTCTAAATTATCGATTTTAGTACATCAATAGTCTTTGAATTATATCGTCTATCTTTCCCCGCTAAAGAAGTGATTATATTAAGAATGTCTGAATACCAAAAACTTCGTACTTCAAAAATACCACAAAAATACAAGTTCATAATAAAACAGCATAAAATCATGTTCGTGCTCCATTCTTGCTGAACAAAGTCGCGATAAAAGCTACTATGTCATTAAAATATTTTGCATTCCTAACACATGTTCACTAATTTTGCTTGCATGTGAGGAACATTGCAATCATTCCCATACAGAGTAACTGGCTTTTCTTCGCGCTGTCAAATTTAAAATCTAAACTGGATATTTATGGGTGTTTAAAGATCTTGGCGTGATTTGTGGGTTCGTCACTGCCTATTGGGAAAACTGAGTCAACATGTGCTCTCGTTAATTTAATTAGAGCTGTAAATATATGTGTATGCTCGTTTAAGCGTTGGTATGCAATATGGAGTTAAAATTTATAACAGGCAATATTTCGGATGTAAGTAGGTTATATAATCGTATAACGTATATCTACGGTGCTATGTTATTATTGTAAGATACTTAAAATAAAAATAATATCTACAAATCGATCATAGGAAACGCATTGATTTTGTAAGAGCGTTTACAATTTGGGTAAAATAAAATTTAAGAGACTACGTGACTTTTTTCGCCGTCCGCTGCTATTAGAGTCTCCTCTTAACAAAGCTATTCTTGTTTCGCCCATATCATTCATCCATCCACCCTGGTGGGGTCATCTATGCTCCTTTTGCCTACACGTGATCGCCACTCTCCCCGAGTGGCCTTTCTTCCCCATTTTTATCGGTCTTTCGAGCGATGTAGCCAAACAGATATTAAACTATACGTCTTTCCAAAAAATCTTTATCTATTTAAGTTAATGACAACCATACGTTAAGGGAATGAATGAGCTCGCTAATTAAGTCTGGCAAGGCTTCATAAAATATCAGCAATGTGACAAGCAGGAAGTTGAATGGAGCGAATATGTGCCCGCCCGTATTCGACAACAAACATAATTTATCCTTTCATTTCCTCGCTTGCAAAACCCATAGATTCCAGCAGATTTAGCGCGCACGGCGTTTTGGCGAACTGGAGGCGTGCCTCATGATGCAATTGTCTGAGTCACTACAATTTTTGTAATACATACGTATATGTGAAAAGCCGACATGTTTTTATCGTATTACTGGAAAGGGTATACTTTTCAATCTTTCGTATTCAGTGCAGTGAAATTCGCACCGCTTTGTCAGCGCCTTAGCATAAACTACATATATCTTACCAAATAGATATTACCTTAATATATTTCTTAAAGTTAGATTCCTAAACTTAAAAGAATCTGACTTCAAAAGCTGTGTCTATGTATAACAAAAATAAAGTTATAGACATATTCTACATGTTTAGTATAATTTATGGTTGAAATATAATAGCACACCGCTGCACTTCAGTCATATTATGTTTACTGTTTGCGCTAGTTTGTGTTAAGGACTTTTACCTATCGGGCGGGTTTTACGGTTAATCTTCGCGTATATCTATCAGCTTCGTGACTACCTGCTGTCGCATTCAACATAATGGGAGGGATAGCGCGCACAGCACAGCACTCATTTATTTTTGATATGAGAAAAAATGACATTGACAGAGCTATGTTTAAGGTCTCCATAGTTTCTTGTCTAACTTTAACCGTTTTCGAGTAATTGCGAAAACACATTTTTGACCTTTTTTTGGTATGGACCTAGTTTATTAATAAAAGTCGTAATCCATTTTAAGAACGTATGAAGCTACTGATTAAAATGCTACAATTTCCACTTGGGAGTGGCTCGTTCATTCTGAGTATGGCTACAGGGCGTATCTCATTCATCGTGCCTAAATTGGACATAAGTAGTGTTATTGGATAAATATTTTAAGCACTACTTCTGTATAGTCAAGGCGTAAGGTAATAAATAAATGACCGAGGTATTTAAGATCGAGTTCGATTTAGGAATACCTTGACTAATTTTAGGTATGAAGATTTGTTTATCAGGTTAATTACAGCTGATCTTTAACTATTTGATAAGAGATAAGGTCTCCAAATGGTTTTGTATGTCCATTTCTTTGGCAAGCGCTACATCCTAAAGTGCTTGACGGATTGTGACATATGACATATCATTAGAATCGTCTCATTATGCATAGTGACATAGGCTATAATTTTGTTAAAATGGCGCCTGGAAATAGAGGAAAAAGGGGGTAGGGGTGGATTTTTTTACTATAACGACAATATGGGTATCAAATGAAAGCTAGTAAATAGACCTACCTGAGAATATATATTGTAATTGACTATTTTGATAAAAACTCACATAAGCGTTAAACTAAATATATATTATTATGAAAATACTTTCGTTTTGAGCATTCGGGGTTTTTTTTATGTTTTTAACGATTTCGTTAGTTACCTTATATGCATATTATAGCAGTGGATTAAACTGCGAGGCACAGCTTGTGTTGTTATAATGTACAAAATTTGTACTACAAATACGCGTGACAGTACTGTTAATTTGCGTCACATTAAATCTGGTGTAAAAAACATAATTATATAAATTGTGCAAGCTTTTCGCAACACAACAAAAGATGGCGCTACTGCGTTCTGAATCACACTATCGAAGTTTTTATATATTTTGCACTTAGGTATACAAGCTTTGAACAGATATCATGGGAGCACGGTACTACTTCGTCCAGCGAGACATCACGCTTTAACAACGTAGAGTTATTGTAATATAGTAAATAATTATCTGTAAATAACCAACAGTTAATATATTATTATTATTATATTGTATATATATTATTATAGACATATTTCCTTCTTGGGTTTTACCGATTTCCACCGAGGTTTTACCACCTCCGATTCCTCCTTTTACATAAATCAACTTAATTTATATCGTTCCACCACATGATGACGATGGAGTGGTTGGTTCCGTAACAACGTGTTTGATTATGCACGATCTCCGATCACTAAGGACTTTATATAACTTGAATTATGAATATCGGGTCTGCAGCGGTCTGTTATTGAATGATGATTTTGGCTTTAAATTTATTTTGTTGTAGAATGAAATCATGATTTTTAAAAAATTTAAATGAGTGACTCTTGGAGTCTGGGATCGAATTTCAGGTGTAAAATACCTGTACTTTTTAGGGTTCCGTACCAATAGGGGAAAAATGGGACCCTATTACTAAGACTCCGCTGTCCGTCTGTCCGTCTGTCTGTAACCAGGCTTTCTCATGAACCGTGATAACTAGACAGTTGAAATTTTCACACATGATGTTTTTCTATTAAAGCCATTGAAACCAATACTAAAAATAGAATAGGTAAATAAATTAATTTTATTAATTACGTGTTATTTTATGCGCAAAATATCTTTATAATAAGCCAAAGATAGAGCCTTTAAGCGCTACGAACTACATGATGCTACGAGTAAATCATCAACTTAATGCGTAGAATGTATGTAAGGTAGGTATAACGTATCTTCTTCTTTCAGAATTAGGATTTTTTTAAATATTCAATCAAATCGAGCATGCAGTCCATCTGATGGTAAGTGGTTATTGCCGCTCATGCATATCTTAACATAGAACATAAGTTAGATCTAAAGTCGATTACTGACGCATTGCTACGAAGATGCTCGCCGCATATAATTGAGCTGGCATTTACACCTTACTACCAAAACTGAACTGCTTCACGCCAGAAATAGGTGTGGCGGTGGTACCTTCCCGAAATACACTGGTTTTACCACCTGGTGAATGGCGGTAGTTTATCTTCATGACCACCTTCTATTGCGTGGATTGCATACTCATTAGCTACTTCAATTTAATTAAATCTATGCATAATAGTACGGTTCCTAAACCAAATCTAGATGTAAGCACATATTACTGTAGACCCCTTACAAAGTTAAGTAAAGTAAGATCAGGATCGAGTACTTAAATCTTGATTAGTTCCTGCTTACTTTAATAAGCATGGTACCAAAGTATCGCAGCTTATAAGGCACCGCTAAAACTTTCGTTAGCACATGTTGATTGAAATATTACCTAAGTATTTTAACATACTTTGGTTTGCGGCTCCGCCCAACTGCCATATGTGAATTGCTTTCCGATTCCTACGCAGGACCTTACTTTGTAAATTTTTGACGCAAAAGTATTACGTCTTAGTCGCTTGATTTATTGGTCAAAATCATCATATTACAAAATTATTAATATAATATATACATGCAGATGAAATAGAACAAAGATAGGTACTCATTTACTAAAGTACTAACATGCAGGGCCTTTTGGCCCATTTGGCTAATAGTTTTCTATTAGAGATAGAAATATGAATTTCCACTACTAAGAAAGGATTTCGTGATATTCCATCCCTAAGAAGATTAATTAATACGGGGTCGATTATTACTGTTCCAGTCCAGCCATCCATCAGCCTTGAGGTCCACTGCTGGACATAGGTCTCCCCTAAACGGCGCCACTCCAACCGGTCCTGTGCCTTCTGAATCCAACGTATTACATTATGTGTGTTGAATTTGCGGGGAATGCCTTTTCAAATATATAACGGGTTTTTATATACATGTTAGGTAAGTACGTTTAAACAACTTATTATTTTAAATGACAGACAGGCAATACGTCCATTACTGTTACGGAGTATCTAAATTGATAAAGTGCTTGGATGCATAATTAGGTCTGTAGCCATATTTGCTCATATTTTACCCGCTTATGTCAAAAGAAGAGCAAAGTTTTTGAGCGTATTCACGTTTTTTACTATAACGTATTACGTTTACGTTTTTTACAGACTGTAGTAGCAAACGCATGCAGTCCACCTGATGGTAAGTAGTTACTACCGCCCATGGACATCTGTAAGAAACTTCATATTGAACGGGGGCTCTTTCGGAAGTCGATCACAGACACGTTGCTACTCCCAAGGTCTAAGATGGTCGCCTCATATACATATAAGTGAGCCGGTAACCATACCCTTCCATTGAAACATAAGAACTTACTCACGCTAGAAATAGGTGTGGCGGTGGTACTTCTCCTGTCAATCTACACTAGTTCTTCCACCTGGTAGAATTTTGGTACGCTATATAACCTACATAGCTTGATGAATTATAACATCTTATTTGCTGTTGGATTCGTCTCAGTTGTCATAGTTACAAAGGCTATATAATTTTATACAATGGCCTCTGCAGATAGAAAAAGTAGAAGACGAATTTTTTTGTACAAGAAAAATAAGTTTGTAAATAATCATCGCAAACGTATATTTGTATTTAGACGTAAAGTAAGAGAAAAGTTAATTATAATATGTTACTAAAAATGAAAATAACAAAAACCTGTCTGCTTATGAAAATAAGTGTTACCATAAAAAATGACAATGTAGAAGTGATAAATTTTAAGTTTCTGTTGGCGAGATTAAACAAACTTACAAAAATATACCAAAACTATGTTCAATCTAATTATATAATTCTATACTTTAGTATATTAATATATGTACATCTTATTCCATAAGGCGAAGTAGAACTGAATAATTACTTCTTATCTTTAAGATTATATCGTCTCTTGTGGAACGTACGACATATTGCTCCAAAATCTTACTTAAATATTTGAAATTTGCAACTTCTTTAGGTTAAGTGCTGAAACCGATACTAAACCTAGGGAGGTATGTTACTCGGTACTTGCATGCTATGGTTTTTAAAAATACTATAAAGTAGTATTGATTGCAACACCATTAAAGTCTCACGGTAAAACTGCGTGTTCCGTATACAATTGGAAATAATTTGTAACATGGGCACTTATAAGGGGACCGGTCCCCTCTAAGCATAGCTGAATAAAAAAATCTTTACAGGAACATGTTTTACGATTTTGTCGACACATAAAAACGATTCTGCTTGTTCTGGTCATCTCGATGAGACCAAATCTGGTGAGACCAAAAATCAGAGACTGATCGACCTTTTTCTTTTTCGCTGACCGCACCTTATTGAATATTACTTTTAACAAGGCTATAGTAGTAACTAAACCATAAGTAGTACTTACTTAGTAGTCTTCATTGATTAAGGTATTAGTCGTAGACCAATAATTAGTATTATCATATATAATATTTTGTTTCCAAGTGTAATAATATGATTCAAAATCTTGGCATAGGTAGCGATGTTCATTTAATTGAAGGCGGTCTAAGTTTAATTTCAGTAGCCATCGTATTTTAACATTAATCAATACCTCTATTAGTATGATTTTTTTAAGTTGCAAATGACCTTTTAGTATATTTAGAAAAGCAAAACTGATTTATTGAAAAAAACATTGATACTTGTAAAATAATCTGTTCTTGTTACTCTACTTACAAATATGGTGTAGCGAAAACCACGTCAGATAAGTATTTACTATATTTTAAGAGAATATTTTCATTTCGTCGTCAACTCATTACTGTCCCACTGCTAGGCACGGGTTAGAAGAAGAGAGTTCCAGGCCATATTCCACCGCGCTGGCCAGGTGCGAATTGCTAAACTTCACACACCTTTGAGAACTCTTTTTTTAGAGAACTCTCAGGTAGGTGTACAGTATCCTCACGATGTTTTTCTTCACCGAAAAACAGTGATAATTAATTTCTAATATTTTCATTTTTTTAATTAATGTGAAAAGACATACTTTTTATTTAGAATAATTATATTAGTTACTATATTTGCCTCGCGGATTCACCCGCGTCCATAAATACACCCAAGATGATAAATGGTCTTATTTTTATCAACCAATTCCTTTACTTTACCTGCTAGCCTAATTTAACAATCATATCACTTATATTCTTCATTTAACATTTTACATAACATAGCGTTAAATTTTACCGATATTTGGGTACATATTCGCCAGATTTGCATGTCCAATGAGAACCTAGATCCAGTTTACGTCTAGGATCATAGGAGCGTCTCAACCACGTGTGGTTCTATATAAGCCTCCGACACACTCGCTGGCCACCAGATACACTCCACATATCAATACGATCGGGCGATATCGTCAATATATAGATTGGTATAAAGTAATGTGATTTTGCTGTGATATTCGTTTAAGGAATTTAGTTTTTCAAGATGGCGGCTATCCACGTTTTGATGGTATGTATGTTTGAGCTCTTAGACCCGACGATAGATTTTATTTTAATAACTAGCTGACCCAGCAATCGTTGTTTACCCATATAAATTATTTCTAAGTTATTTCTAGTGTAGACAAAAAATAACTAACTTAGATTGATTAGTTATCGACCGGGGATGAAAAATGATTAAATTATTAAAATGGCTATTAAAAAATAGGGGTTGGTAATAAAGAGGTAAAAATTTAGGGTTGTATGTATTTTTAATGAGACATATTAAAAAAGTTTAATACGTGTAAAAATTGAAAAAAATGTAAAGGGTGGACAACCCTTATCTCTAAGGAGTAGGAAAAATAGATG
>DWNE01006279.1:0-13193 GCA_018249875.1 Cecropterus toxeus
GAAGCGTTCTGTCGTACAAAACATAAACTCGGGACCAAGAAACGCAAGTGGTGGTGGTCTGTGAAAAATACAACCAGTGTGTAATTCTACACTGATTTGATCAGAAAATGTACGCAAAATATACAAATAGGAACCATAATAAAAAAAATCCGTTAGAATAACTTACTAAGTAGAAACACGTATAGTGAAATTGTTACTTAGATATAGATTTAACTATCAACTAAATAAAGTTTTTAGCACACTTTTGAGCACTCGGAACAGCTTCTATTGGAGATTTACTCACTTTAACTTTGGTTGATGAGATCAGTTTGAGTCCATAATTTAGGTAAACAAAAAAATAATTACAGAAAACTTGAGCCGGAAGAGACACTGAAGACAAAAGAGTAGAAAAATAAAAATATATAGTATACGTTTGAATTTTGACTATCTTTCTTCAAAGTTTGTTTTAAGCGAGATTTCTCCAATTTAGGCGGCATCACTGGGAGAGAACGGCTTCAGCTCGATCTGAAAATAGTAGAAGATATTATTAAAAATGCAGATGTTTATAGAGGGGTTTATAGATCACTGTCACAACAAAGACCTTCCGTAACATAAATGATAGGACATTTCTACCCAATAACTCATTGCATGCAAATTTGCCGCCAAATCAGAATATGACCAGATTCCTATTCACTAAATACAGATGTCGTTGGTACCACGAAAATGATTGAAACCTAAATAAACAAGAGCTTATGCTGATTTTTAACTATTTATTTATCACGTTACATTCATACGTCAAATTCGGTTAAACTGCATATTTTGAAAGAAAGTATTGTAAGTGATTATGATAAATATGTATAGTTCGCTAAAATGTTATACTGTTTGGCGATAACTAATACGACATCTATGGAATATATACGAAAACTACGAAGCCATGTTAAATGGTTTCAGTGTCTCAGATGTCGCTTTTGCTTCTTTATTGCTTTAATAGGTGGCAGTGTTCATTATTCTGAATCACGCTAACGACATATGCATCAAGATTGTATATAAGTAAAACTCGTAAAAAAACTTATGAAAACCTCTCCTTGTGCTAACAAGTATATTGTCGGCACAGGGAGAAGTTTTTCTCAATATATAACAAACTTCTGTGGGATACTGCAGTGCAACGTATAATGTGCTGTCAGGATCTTCGTAAATATTTTCACGGACTCCGTCGCTTAACGATTTGATGACAAGTGATCTTGTGTATTATTTGTCTTGTGGTGTCGGTGTTGAATGACATTGGTAAATCTCTTTCCATAGACGAAGTTAGTGGCGATTAAAGGACAAAATCTACGAGATGGACAGCAGCGTCGTTCTGGGTAAAATCAACACTTGCTGAGGTCAAACGACGCACGCGGGGCGCGACGACTATTGGCAAAAATCCATTCTTCTTTGGCCCTTCTTGAGGATTAAGATAGTCACTTTATATAAAACACAGTTGACATGTACATATTTTCACTACAACAAGCTCTGTTTACCCAATAACTAATTAAATTGGACATGATATTTACTAGCTTTTCTTTTTGTAAAATTAAAGTTAGAAACGCATACACAATCCAGAGATGGTGAGGCCATTGCAGCCCATGGACGTCTGTAATCAATTCCAGATATGATTAGAATACTACCAGGATGATAACAGATTCGTTGCTACTCCTGAGACCTGGTTGAGGCGCCTAGTATAATAATGTGTCTTCCATGCCACGCTCTTTAAATCAGAACACCACATCTCTTAACACTTTTGTTTTTGTCATAGAAAAGGTTTGACTGTGTCGTCGCCGAAGACGTACCACAGGATTCTACCACCCTTTAGGAAATACACTACGCATCGATATTATATCAGCATTGCAGTTCATTCAAATTTACCGCCAAACCAGACCAAGAGCAGATTTCTATTCGCGTTATACAGATGTCGTTGTTACTCCGAAAATTATTGAAACCCAAATAGACAGCTTTGTTTACCTTGAAATGTATATCTTGAAATATTCAGCTAGTATATTACGACTTATTAAAAAGTATATATCTACATTTTTGTAAACAAAATAAACAATGTAGTAAAAATGTTCGACGATTACTAATACGACATCTATGGAATATGTACGAAAACGATGAAGTCATGTTAAGGGTCTCGGTGTCATAGGTGTCGCTTCTACTTTAAAGTTACTTAAATAGATGGCAGTGTTCATTATTCTGAAACACGCCGGTGAGTTCAGCTCCAAGATTGTATATAAAGCTCATAAAATACATTTGTTAGTTAACCCCCCTTACCACTTATTTTTGTAGGACACTGCAGTGCAACGCATGATGTGCTGTCAGCGTCTTCGTAAATATCATCATAAACTCCGTTGCCTAAGTCACAATTTGGCTACAGGTAACCTCATGTAGTAATATTTGTCTTGTGGTGTCGGTTTTGAATAGAATCGCTACATTCCTTTCCATGGACGAAGTTAGAGGCGATTAAAAGACAAAATTTATGAGATGGACGACAGCGTCGCACAGGGTAACATCAAAACTTACCGAGGTCAAAAGAACACACGCGAGGCGCGAAGACTATTGACAAAAATCCCCATTAGGAGAGTTCTATGTTCAGCAAAAGACCTCGAAATGCTGATGACTCACGATCATCACTGATCAATCTCCTCGTAGTGGGATAGATAATTCATAAGAGGGTTTTTTTAAGATTGAAGGAGTAAGTAAGAAGTAACCGTCCATAACGCAAGATCAAGGTAGATCAATAAGGCTTCTACATGAAGCCGATCACAGATGTTAGCCATGTTCGAGAACTATGATATTATCTTTATATGAAATTCAGCTTCAACATTTTCATACTTTCACTGAAACGCAAGATCTGTTTACCCGATAACTAACTAAATGGGATATGTAACTCATTAAGGTAACTTTTTTTATAAAATAATAGGAAAGGCGTATGCAATCCAGCTGATGCTGAAACCATTGCAGCCCATGGACATCTGTAAACAATCCCAGATATGATTAGAATACTACCAGGATGATAACAGTTTCGTTGCTACTCCAGAGAACTAAGTTAGGACGCCTTGTATAAACATTTTTTTCATACCACGCCGTTTAAATCAGAACGCAAAAGCTCTTAAAACTTTTGTGTGACTGTGTCTTCGCCGAAGATGTACCACAGGGTTCTACCACCCTCAAAAAGTATACTATGCCTTGATATTATGTCAGCACTGTAGCTAATCTGTATTTACCGCCAAATCAGAGCAAGAACAGATAAATATCCACTAAATACAATGCTCGAGGGTACCCCGAAAATTATTAAAACCTAAATAGACAGCTTATGTTGTTTTGTAAGCATTTATTATTAAATTATATTCATAATTCGGTAATGCATTATAACTCTAATATATTTCGAGGGAAGGCGCTATGAAGCAATTTTGGTTTAGTAAACTATGTATGTATATGTATATGTACCTGTATATTATTACCAATTTAAAAGTATTTATCTATATGTTTGTAAATAAAATATTCTATGTATGTACGTCGCTAACTAACACGACATCTATGGAATATATATGAAAACCACGAAGTCATGTTAAAGGTTTCGGTGTCTCAGATGTCGCTTTTGCTTTATAGTGACTTTAACAGATGGCAGTGTTCATTATTCTGAATCACGCTAGTGAGTTGTGGCATCAAGATTATATATAGGCAAGACTCATAAACCAAAATTCGTAAAAAACTTGTTCCTGAGCTTACAAGTATATTGCTAACACTGGAACAAGTTATTTACATAAAAAATATATCGTTGTAGGACACTGCAGTGCAACGCATTAAGTGCTGTCAGATTCTTCGTAAATATTATCATGAACTCCGTTGCCTAAATCACTATTTGGCCACAGCTAACCCCGTGTATTATAACCAGATACTACCAAGATGACTACACATTCGTTGCTACCACTCAGGGCCTCAAGCTTGAACGCCTTGTACAAATATTACTCATGCCCTTTAAATCAGAACACAATAGTTCTTACCACTTTTGTTACTGTTATAGAATAGGCTTGATGGCGGTGCCACCGGAGTCGAATCACAGGGTTTTACCACCGCAAAGAAAACGCACATGTACGCAAGCACACTATACTTCGATATCAAGTGGAGTTAGTTTGGAGGTGGTAGAACCAGAGTAGTTCGACCGGGGAAGTACCACTGCCACACCTATTTCTAGCGTGAAGCATTTTTTGCGTTTCGATGGAAGGGTGTGGTTGCCGGCACACATTTATATGAGGCGACCATCATAGTCCTCGGGAGTAGCAACGCATCTGTGATTGGCTTCAGATTGAACCGTTTGCTACTTCAATCAGATAAAAAAAAACACACACACACCAAAAAACCCAAAACCCAAAAATAATTGGTCGGGGCAACGACCTATTATTTTTGGGTCGATATATCGGCAAAAAGAAATTCAACGACATATCGTGAGTACCCGTAGCACATTAAAATAAGCGTTTTTGTGGATACTTTGCAAAGTAGATTATTAAAACTAATACTTACCAATATGATCAGGCTTTTGTGAGACATGTTGAAGTTAGTCAGGTAACTTAGTTAACGACGAACTGCTAATTGAAACGGTGCGATGCCTTTTATATAAAATGATAACAACTTATTTATGTATTCGTAGGATAGTTTGTTTTAATTGTTATTGCTCTAAACTTGTTCTGCGTTTTTTTAGAGTTCTTTACCCAAAGGGGTTACCCTTTGGGTAAAAAACGTGATTAATGAGACTTCGCTGTCCGTCTGTCTCTCACGTCGTCTTATGAACAGGGATGTGAAAAATAATCGATTATTTAAAAAATAGATTAAAAAGAAATCGGTTATTTTTTTTAGAATATTCGATTTTTTTGTCGATATTGTAGTTTTTTTGGTCGTCAAGTTACATATTGTCCATATTGCCGTCGCATTGGTCGTCAAAATTGAAACCAAAGAATAATCGATTTAAAAAAAAAAGATTTTTTTTTTCGGAAACATCGATTTTTGGATAATCGATTATTTGATTAACATAAAAAATCGATTATTATAAAATCTATTTTTGCCCAGCCAAGTCGCATCCCTGCTCGAGAGTTCTATAAATAAATAACACTAACATCGATATAAATTTAGCGCCATAGGGAAAATATCGATATTTTTTACTCACTAAAATTTTTCTAAATTTCTTAGCTATACAGCTGAAAATCTTCGGTTTCAAGTTTCAATGCAAAATTTAAAAGTAAATGATGTTTTTATCGAACCGGTAAAACACTGACGGCTATGGTAGTAAGTTGATTATATGTGCCATGACTTTTTTTTTTGTGTTGCGTGATGGCTTCTCGGTCTCGTACGTACAAAAACGGGGAAATACTATTTACAAAAATAAAAATCGATGAATTTGGAAAAGGACAAGGATCAGTGGAGTTTGGTGAAGGATAGATAAATAGGTTGATATGGTTTGTGATTAAAAAATGACTTAGAGGTGAAATTGAGCAAGAAAAAGATGACCGCGATATTAATAAATTTAGGCTTAAAGACGCAAGTCAAAGCCGTTATTTTAATTAAATAAAAAAGATTAAACCTGAAAGCACGGCCGTGAATTGATAAAGTCAGGATTTAGGCTTGACCGGCTTTGGCCGTAAAATATTTTAAATAATAACAAGACTAAATTTTTTTTTATAGCATCAATGTTAATCAGCATTGTTGTGTCTTAAAATTATGTAAATATGCATTTTTGAAGACTACACAATTTTTATACAAAGAAATACCATTTTTCATTAATTAATTTTTTTGATCTTTTACGAATGTCTGGGTTCTTTCTCTCCCAAAATAAAAATGTTGAAACTATCACTGGACGTAAAATTCTTACTTTAATACATTTTCAACATCGATGCTTTACACACATCGTTGTAAGTCGATTGTCTCAAATTAAATATGGCAAGTAAGCTAACCTGTCAAACTGCTGTTACAATGTCAAACATTGACGTTGACAATTGACACAATTGTCATTATTCATAATTTCATTCATTTTAAATGACACTGAACTGAATTTAGCGTTGAGGTTTCAGCTTTTCTGTTTTTGTATCGTAACTTTGCAGAAGTTTAATATTAATTTTGCCTCATTACCCAGTATCTTATAAATATTATCATGTATGTTTATTAGCAAATTTAAATAAACCCTTGTTATTTTTGAGTTACTGAACATTTTTAAAGACACCGGTTTTTCGTTTACTGCTCCTGTTAATAAGTCGAGTAATCGGAATGGCTGGTCAAGGACACCAGTTTCCTGGTAACTTCCAGGGCAACGCTGGAGGTATGAGATCAGGCTTCGGCGCTGGGCCGATGGGCAACCAAATGCAGGCTATGCCTAGTCAATTGACAGGTGAGCAATGCCATTCTTATCAATTTCTTAAAGCTAGAATAGTGTCGTCGTATCAAGCATGTACTCAACTCACACTTATGTAAGATGCAATCATCTCAGTCCTCGGTGTATCAACACATCTGTGATTGACTTCAGAAAGAGCCCTTGATCTATATGAAGTTGCTTAAAGATGTCCTGTTGTTATTGTCATGATGTCATCTTATTATTTATGATTAGATCAAGTACTAATGCCTAATTCATTTGAATGGTTGAAACATTTTCCTGAAATTTTTTTTTTACTATGATAACTCATTTATTAAATAATCAATTTCAGGAGTTATGGGTGGTCCTATGGGTAACTCCGGCATGGTAGGTATGGGCAATCAGATGGTGCCACCCTATGGAGCTGCTATGCAGAACCAGATGGGCAATATGGGCATGGGGACACAGGTTAGTAAATTCTGTTCTTTGAAGGCCAATTCTTTTGTGAATATCATGTTACACCAAAAAATAAAATCAGTCTATATTAATAAACATGCTTTAAAAAATATAAACTTTTTGAAAAGCGCAGCTTATGTCTGTCATAATTTACAAGATAAAGTTGATACATCCACAATGATGAGCGGTTACCATACCGGTCTGACGCGCAATGGATCCTGGGTTCGATTCCCGACTAGAAAGAAATATGAATGATGAGTTTAGATTTCTGTTCTGGGTCTGGGTGTTTGTGTATTCGTGTTTGTGTGTCCATGGCACCCACGACACAGGAGAAAATGAGTGTAGAAGTGGGGCTATGAGTGTAGAAGGCGTGTAAAAAAAAAAACAATGTAGTATGTATATGGCATGAGAGTTTTGGAGGTAATCAAAGTTATATATATCAGTGTTTATCAAAGAATCATTTTTATTAACATATAATATGTGTCATGTGATCATGTAATTAATGTCACATAACCAGGTAACAGCTATGACCAATCTCAAAAATATGAATATTTGGGTTGTTGGATTTCAAGAAATACTCGGTTGGATAGAGGTCTTATTGTTAATGGACTGGTATATTTAAATTTTATATTTTCAGGGTATGGGTGTTGGTGTTGGGGGTGGACCAGGTGGAGGGCTCGGACCCCAAGGAGTCCAACAAGCAGGTAATTAAATTGTTATTACATTCAGGAAATCATGAGACACATGTTAATTATTATTGATGTTAGCAGAATTGATGTACCTAATTACCTATAACTTACCAAGCATTTGGTTATATTTGATGTAATGAATCACTACTTCACTTATTTTTGTCTTACAACTGCAATATTAGGTGCTGCTCTGGTTTAAAGTGTGGATGTAACAATATTGATAACAACTTAGTTTGCAGGTATATTATTCTTCTACATTAACAACCTTAATGGAATACCTATCCAATGTAGGGTTGACCAGGGGTGGCAGTTGCCACTTCACCTTAAGTGGATTGCATGTTCAATTACCACTTCTGTTATATATATATAAAAAAAGCTGTCACTAGACATCTAGCAGATGTGAAACATACTACTAACTATAAAGCATAAAGAAAATAATGCCATCTATAAACATTACCCCGCACTAAGTCAAACTAACACTGAAGCCCGTTTAGTTATGTTCAATACTTAATAGTTCAAACAATGTATAACAGATGGCGCTAAAAGAAATAAATGCATGCATCGTCACACCAACAGCCCGGCTCAACTGCGCTTATAGATTCACATCAAAATGTTCTTGATTTTTGGTACTTTTTGTTTCCAAAATAAGTTTCACATCATAACATTTGTGATTTTTGGTACTTTTTGTTTCTAGGGGGCATGCAGGCAGCGAGTGCGGTACAAACGGCGTCGGCGCCGCCGCCCGCGCCCGCCGCCCCGACGCAGAGCAAGGAGTTCAATACAGCCTCACTATGCAAGTATGTGCTTATTTGTTATTACATTAATAGACTATTTGGCTGATGGCCAAGTAACATACACGCCTGACTTGTTGTGTCTGAAATTGATTGTATGTTTATATTTAATATTTTAAAATACAAATACATACACACTCCCGGCAATTAATGCAATAATGAATGCCTTATTTAAACATAAGTTTGTCTTTCACAACACAGCATATCCTGGAATAAGTGTGTGCTATCTAAGCTAATAACAGATGCCTAACTAATGTTAAGGGATAAAATGATCGCCTTACGTGTACGTCAATGGACATCTATACCTTGCTGAAACACAAGAACTCATGTATGCTAGGAAGTAGTTATTATGGTAGTACTTTCCTAGTTATACTATGTTGGTTCTGTCAACATTTGTATTGTGAGAAAAATGTTGTACATAAATATATTTATTGTATGCCGTAAATGGTAAAGTTGAATCTTGATACATGTACTTAATGTAATAAGACTCAATGTAGTTAAAGGCACAGATTTATGTTTATATTTTTTACTAAATCAAACGTATCATATATCAATTGTGTATTTATTAAAAATCTTTTTCTATTTTTAGATTCGGCCAAGAGACAGTACAAGATATAGTGAGCAGGACACAAGATGTGTTCCAAACTCTCAAGGCCATACAGCCTCCGAACGGAACACAACATGGTGAAAATGCGAGCAACGATAAAAAGGCAAAGATGCAAGAACAACTCCGCACTATAAGGCTCCTGTTTAAGCGACTGAGACTCATTTATGAGAAGTGTAACGAAACTTGTCAAGTAAGAGAATTTCATGTATTATAGAATTCTACAAAATCCTAAAACAATGTGTTTGTATTTCTTGGTTCTGTGTTTTTGAACCTTTTTTTTATGGAACTACCTTCTTGACATGTAAATTTTTTCTCAAACTTAGATCCACATATTTCCTTTGTATTTTTAGTCGATGTAACCTTCAGGGGATAGCAATCTACCCTTTGAAATATCCCAACAAAATTTTACACCCTTGTTCGTTTATTGTTTAATTCTAGTATGACCTTATATCAATAATCTTAGTGACAAGATGTCTGAGATGTGGTCAAGAGTATTTTATAACATGCTGCTTAAATGCATACGACAGTAACACATTAGACTATTGTTGGAATAAGGCCTTAGCATATACACAACTTTTTGGAAAAAATGAGTCATACATCAAAAGTATATATGTAAATGTGTGTAGATATGTATGAGAAGTAGTTAATTGCTCCACTAAAACAAAAACTGAATTGATCGCGTTTTTATAAACAGTTGTATAACTGTTGATCGCCATTTCAAAGACCTGTCAATTGCGTCGACCAAACGATCGATTCGTGACTATCAAACGGTCAATAGCCAAACCTAGAAAACTGGTATTTACGTCGATAACGACGGGAATTACAGTAGCATATTAATGTCGACAAAAATGTTTGATAGTTACTACATTGTACGAGCACACCATTTAACTACATAATTTGAAGTTATAATAGTTGTATGTATGCGGCACGCCTAATATGTTGCTTTATATTTTTCATTCAATAACAAAATTTCAGGAGAATTTCTATGTGTAACAGGTAGGTCCATTTTGTCTGTATTGATTCGTGTGTAATATTACATGTGTGTGGTAACCCTTATTCAATAAAATATTGAATGATTCGACCGTATAGGTACTATCACCAATTTTTTTAACGTAAGTTAATTCTTGCGTGTCTGCAGAAGGTGTGGTGTGGATTCCGGTTGACTTATATAACACGCCTTCTACACTCATAGCCCCACACTAGGATTTTCTCATGTGTCGTGGGTGCCATGGACACAAACACACAAACACCCAGACCCAGAACAGAAATCTAAACTCATCATTCATATTTCTGTCTGGCCGGGAATCGAACCCGGGACCCGCGCGTCAGACCGGTATGGTGACCGCTCGACCACGCAGGTCGTCAAATAATAATAAGGCGATCATTGTATTCCTAAGAAGTATCAATGCATCTGTAATTGCATCCAGGCACTTTACCTGTTTTAAAGGTAGTCTATTGTAGATTTCCACGAGGACTAGTGAACTTATGATAAGTCTAGAGGCTTATTTGTTACTTCAATCTTAAAAAAACATACTTATATATTTGTTACGTTTTATTTAATTCTATGTTACAGGGAATGGAATATACGCATATGGAAAGTTTAATTCCCTTGATGGATGAAGCTGATAATAAGACGGTGGACGAGAGACGTAGCACTGAGTCCTACAGGCTAGCATTAGAAGAGAACCGGATGTACACTGAACAGGTAACTTTAAAGAGGAAATATGAGTATTATTTAGAGTAGGAGTTTTTATTTTATGATTTTAACGGCGACGTTTTACGGTTGTCCTGTCTGATTGTCGTGATTTCAGGATAAAGGTATATAATATTTTTATAGATATACAATATTGTGTTATATTATTATCTCAATCCCACGTTTAATTTTTGCAGTTTGCGGATTACTCGATAGGTTTGAAATTTCTTAGGTTAAATGTATAGGAAGATTAAAAAAACAAAAATTAAAATAAAATACATGAATAAAATCCTTGCTTTACCTTTCACACTGTAGAAGTCGTGATGTAGGAAAATGATATGAAATACTGTTTTTTTATATGAAATACTGTTTCTTGATTGATTTTATTATTTACCAACAAATCCGAGTCGAACTTATACATAGAGGGTTCCGTACCATCATCTTTTATTATTATTTACTCTTTTTTGTATTTTCGACACATTGTAGTTAGTAATAGGAAGAAGAATGTATGTTCGTGTGGTATGGGGTTTATACTATGTGTAAAATGATTAAAAGCGACGTATGAGTGTTTTAAATGTGAGATTTTTGCGTAATAAAATTTTTAATTCAACTAAATGCCAAAAACACAAGTAGTTGGAGGCAAAGGATAAGGACTTGGAGGCAAAACTTTACCGAATTTAGAGAGCTTTTATGATGGTGTGTTAAACACCATTTTGATCGAAGTACTACCGTTATATTTTATATGGCGTTTAGATTTAATTTCAAATGGTTTAAAATAAAGAAAAAATACGCTACAAAATCTTTATGAACTTGTGTCCTACACACTCGATTTAATCAAGCTTTAAGATAAATCGAGTTAAATCTTGAAATAGAGATTAGTTAACAACTGGGAATACAATAGGAAACTTCAGATAGAAGTCCTATTAACTATAAAGTTGCTTACAGATGTCCATGAACGGCAGTGCATACTACATGCTCTTGTGCTTCTTTAATCTTTAAAAAATATATTGACGAATTTATGCACTTATTTAAATATTACATTAAGGTCTTATATTCACGCTTTTTATATAGTCTTCGTAAGACTGTAGTTTATTTCAATGGTTTTATTTATGTTGCAGGTAGTTTTAAAAAATAGGCACCTGAAGGATGTGATAACAAACTTGCGAACGATTATTTGGGAGATAAATGTTATGTTGACCATGCGAAAATCTTGAACTATGTAGCTAATGTACTTTGTAAATATTTTTAAATTTATTTAAGATTTTGTCGATGTCACATGGTTTTATATTATATTTAATTAAGTTTAACAAAAACTTCTCAATGTCACAAGGTTTTGAGAAGTTATTTGTGATTAGTTAAATTAATTGTCGTAATACTGTGTATTATGATAGTTTTCTATAGGTTTTGTAAGTAATAAACTTTATGAATTATCGTTGTTTATTATTCGTTCCAATTTCCTAATTCCTATTGAAATTTAGAAATTAGGTGTGTAGAATATTTTGTCACTAAGTACATATCAGTCTACCATCGGATTTTTTTTGTAGTGAAGGTATAAAAATAGATTGTATTTTTGTGATTTATAAAATAAAATAATGTTTTGCTTAATCTTTGAAAAAGATATGGACCATGATGGTTTACCTGATGTTACGGTCATTGTTATTCTTCAGAGACAGTTGTGAGTGTTTTGAAATAAGTCCTAATTTCAAGAAGATCATAGATGAACTGGATGCACGAAGCTAAGTACAAGCGGATCTAGGATTATTGCCTGCCACAGCCATTCAAGAATATTATTGCATATTGATGGATCATTTAAGATCGGGTTTAAGTATTCCTGTTGTTTTATATTAAACCGCCCCCTTAACTGACACAGACTATAGACTCTAGGCAGAATTTACTAGATATGCCGATGAAAGCACTTCAGTTGATATCTTTTCTGTTGGATAAAATTGCCTGAATTTAATTGTAATTTGTGTTTATTATTATTATTAAAATAAATACTATTATAATTTTATTACTGTGATGTAATAAGACAAAATTAAAAACAATTAAATTGTATTAAAATATAATTTATTTAAATAGTATAAAATAAGAGTTATAATTATTATATATTGAGCAATAAATAAATAATCTCAAAGCTTTATTCTTAAAATGGCAAGCATTAGAGAGAACCTCTATTTACTTATAACCAACATATAAATATGAATATGTATATTTATTGTATGTTGTATTTTAATTCGAATGATGTCGATGATAAATTGTATTAGTGAATTCCATAACACAAATTACGTATAATTGTGTTATCATTTCTTAGAAACGACACAGTTTTGTTCAATATCATTGCAATTCACGATCTCTTTACCGCATCTTGACCCTATTACACTTATCACTAGTTTTAGCGCTAAAACCTAAATAAGTTCTTCGAGTCGACCAGCGTTCTATCTGCGTTCATATGGCTTGACTATTTCTGACTCGGTATTTTTAGTGGGAATGTTCTTTTCATCTTGTTGTTTATCCACGGGTTCCTCATAAGGAAATGGGTATGGGAAATGGGTTCCTAGTTGTAAGCGTATATAGACCCCCCATAGCATCTTACGAGGATTTTGAA
>DWNE01006280.1:0-13189 GCA_018249875.1 Cecropterus toxeus
AAAACATATTTAAAGAGAGGTGAGCTATTGCTAGGTTCATTATCTGATCACAAAGATAGAATTCATTGGGATAACGAGGGTACTGTATTCATAGACAAAGTGAAAATTCCTGGAAGTAACATCATAGACTTGGTGAGTGATTTTATTAGACCAAGTAGAAAAGTTGATCCAATGGGATGGCAACAATTTGCAACTGTATTAAAAGAAATTAATATACCAGTTACCTACCTCGGTAATACTAAAAGAACTGGATTCATAACTCAGCTTATATTAAATGACCATAAGAACTTCACGCCGCAAAAAGATCAGACTTCAACACCAATTAGTACTGAAAGAGAAAAAGTAAAACCCAGAAAAAAATTAAACTGGGAGAAATGGAGCCCTTATTAGAAATAAATAGTATTTACTATAACCCTTCTCATCCTGCCGCATTCGGTAGTATAGACAAATTAGCCAAAGCTATGAAAGGTAAAATGAAAAGAGAAGATGTAAAAGATTGGTTACGATCACAAGAAACATACACACTACATAAGCCTGTAACAAGAAAGTTTTCCCGTAATAAATACATACTGTCAAATCTCAACGTTCTTTGGCAAGCGGATCTAAGTGATATGAGAACATATTCTAAGTACAATAATGGATTTAATTATATTCTTTGTGTAATTGATGTATTTAGCAAATATGCATTTGTAAGAGCTATGAAAAATAAAAAATCCATTAATATAAAAGAATGTTTTCAAAGTATTTTCAATGAAGCTAATACAACACCCATACATATTCAGTCTGATAAGGGCACAGAATTTATTTCCAAAGATGTGCAAAGTTATTTAAAAATTAAAAATATAAATTACTATACTACTAATAATCCCGATATTAAAGCAAGTGTTGTTGAAAGATTTCAAAGAACCCTAAAAATGAAAATGTGGCGTTATTTTACACACAATAATACGTATAAATATATTGATGTTTTACAAGACTTGATATATGCATACAACCATAGTTATCATTCAAGTATTAAAATGTGTCCCTGCGATGTTAACGTAAGTAATATTATGACCGTATGGAATAATTTATATGATAGAAATAAGAAACAGACAGAAGCTACAACACAAGTACCTAACTTCCATATCGGTGACTATGTAAGAATAACCAAGTATAAACATATATTTCAAAAAGGATACGAATCTAATTGGAGTGATGAAATATTTATTATATCTTCAATTATTGATCGGTCTCCATGGGTTGTATATACTTTGAAAGATTTACAAAATGAAAAAATAAGTGGGACTTTCTATGAAAAGGAATTACAAAAAGTATCTTATAACCCTACCTCAAGTTATAAAATAGATAAAATAATTAGTACACGTTATTCTGGTGTCAGAAAGCAAGTGTTGGTTAAGTGGAAAGGTTATCCAGATAAATTTAATACTTGGGTGTTGGCCTCTGAAATAGAAAAAATATGATTAAAGAAAGTTTTTATTTAACATTGCTAAGTAACAGTTCTATGGAGTACTTTCCTGGTAACAAAACAACGATGTTTTCCACAAAATTACCAAAGTCTTTAACGTTAGATGGCGAATGGTCAGTTGGAGTTGTTGAATTTCAGTATCCATGTACCATGTTCACAGTACAAGAACATGAAAATATTATATATATTACAAAAACTATGACCATGCCAGGCGAAACCATACCATCCTTAGTCTATTATAAGACCCATATTCCAGCAACGAATTATGATAACATAGATCATATTTTGATAGCTTTAAATAATATAAAGGAAAATATAAAATTTCGTTATGATGAAGTATCAAAATTAGTTTCTGTTTCTGTTACTGATAAATCAATAAAATCAGTGAAGCTATCTCCCAAACTGGCTTTTCAACTTGGCTTTGAACCTGACAGGAACCTCATTGAAAAGAGCATAGGAAAGTGTCCTGCAAATTTACATTTAGGTCTACCATCACAATTATTCGTATATTGTGATATAGTTGAACCACAGATAGTAGGTGACGTCATGACACCTTTACTTAGAATCATACCATTAGATCCAATGAAATATATTTATGGAGCGAATAGGATGCATGTTTTTTCACCTCCTCACTATTTACCAATCATGCGACGAGAATTCGACACCATTGAAATAGATATAAGATCAACCACAGGTCAAAAGATACCATTTCAGTTTGGAACTGTGTGTATCAAACTGCACTTTAAAAAACACAACAATGTATTCTCATAATAAAAATAATATGACTTGTCCTTACGAGCATTATTATTCTCATCAAGCTGGTTCTGGTATTGGAGTAATATATAAAGGAGCCGCGTTTCAACGTGGTCATGGTATTGGTAGTTTTTTAGGGGGCTTGTTTAGATCAGTTTTACCTTTGCTTTCAAGGGGTGCTAGAGTTATAGGAAAAGAAGTATTAGGTGCTGGAGTTGGTATTTTATCGGACTTAGTGAATGCACGACCCATGGAGGATTCAATCAAATCTCGCCTTAAAGAAGCTAGTTCCAGTTTAAAACGAAAAGTTGATGAAAAAATTGATAGAATAAACATGTCTGGATCGGGGTATATAACGAAAAGAAAGCGTCTTTCCTCATTTAGTCCATGCTCAGCTGCCAAAGTGAAAGCTATTAAAAAATTGGCAGTATCTCGTGCTAACATAAAAGATATATTTTCATAGTTAATAAATTTAAGAAATTATGTCTTTCTTACATAGTCATTCTTGTGAGTGTATAAAGTCAGAACTAGATTTATTTGCATTGCCATCAACACAAACAAGTATTGAAAATGGTATTTGGATTCATTACAAGCCAATTTCGTCTCTTGCTGATGATGGGCCAATAGAATTTCAAGTACCAGGATCTGGTGACGATTACCTAGATTTATCGCATACGTTAATACATATTAAAGCTAAAATAGTTAACCTAGATTCATCAAAACTTAGCGCAGCCACAGCTATAGCACCAGTAAATAACTGGTTACACTCACTATTCAGTCAGTTAGATGTATATTTAAATCAAAAACTTGTGTCTCCGCCTAACAATACATATGCTTACCGTGCTTACTTGGAAACTCTGTTAAACTACTCACCTGCAGCGAAAAAATCTCATTTAACATGTGGACTTTGGTACGAAGACGAAGCTGGAGAAATGAACTCAACCGACGACAAAAATCCTGGATTTCTGAAACGACAAAAACTAGCATCTGAAAGTAAAGAAATAGAAATGATTGGACATCTACATGGTGACATATTTAACCAAGAGAAGTTTTTGATCAATGGTGTTCAAATGAGTGTAAAATTAGTTCGTTCAAGAGAATCGTTTAATCTGATGGGTTCTTCTACTGATTTAAAATGTAAAGTTTGCATTACGGATGCAACTCTTATTGTTCGTAGAGCACGAATAAATCCAACTGTACTCCTCGCGCACCAAAAAGTCTTAGCCTCTACTACAGCTAAATATCCTATTACGCGCGCTGAAGTCAAAGTTTTAACTATACCATCAGGGGTTCAGGGAAAGACTCTTGACAATATCTTTCTGGGGCAAGTGCCTAAAAGATGTATAGTTGGATTTGTAAATAATACAGCATTTAATGGGAGTCTCACTAAAAACCCTTTCAATTTTGAAAACTATGGCATGAACACATTTTGTTTATATATTGATGGCCAACAAATACCTTCAAAAGCTTTACAACCATCATTCGAGAATAATATTTATACTGCAGCCTATCATACATTATTTTCGGGGACTGGCATACATTTTCTAAAGTTGTCCGGCAGTCACAGTTGCGCATAGACGTGTGCACGATTTATTCAAAAATATAAATTTACTCTCACTCTCACTATATTCCTTAGAGCAAAGTGTTAAGCTTCATTTTCGCAGTGCAAAGTTATCGGTTAATACTACCTATTGACCCGGTTAGTTAATGTATTCGCACCTTTTGTTCTCGGCGACGGCGCAAATAAGATAAGGATGAATACTAAAGCATCGGCCAAAAGTGACAAGAACATAAGCGCTAGCGGAAGCGGATCTTCACCTGATCTAAGAACACTACCATCGCAAGCAGAAGACCAATTTGTCTCACACAGAAAAAGAAAGCAACCAGAATGTGATATACAGCAGCAGTTATCGGCTTTTCAGGTCAAGATGAGTTCAGAATTAAAGAATAATTTAAAAGAATTTCGTCAAGTACAAAACCAAAATATTGAAAAGTTGTGTTCTGAATTTGCTGATATGAAATTAGACCTAATGGCGATAAAGTCTTTCACGGAAACAATAATTTCGGATAATAAGAATATTCGAGAGGAGTTAAATGTCGTTAAGCAACAAAACAAGGAATTCCAACGCAAAATACAAATCCTCGAAAACAAAATAGATTTAATGAGTGAACCCATAGAAAACGTCCAAAAGCATCATTCAATTCAGCCGCCATGTGAATATCTTGCATCGGAACTCTTTGACCGAACCCTTAGAGCAAAAAATCTTGTAATTGTGGGTATCTTAGAAATATCAAACAACGATACATCACAAATGTTAGAACATGATAGAAAAGAAGTTTTGAATGTTCTCCGCAATATTTACCCGGACCGTCCCCTACCGTTGAAAACTTATCGCTTAGGAAGGCATAATCCTGGTAAAATACGACCTATCAAAGTCTGCTTTGAATCAGATATTGCCCCGAAACACATACTACGAAACAAGTCAATGTTAAGAAATGACAAGTTACGTATTTATTCAGACCAAACACCGATGCAAAGACAACATATTATGGAGTTACTTAAAGAGCTATCTAAGCGCATAGAAAACGGAGAAACAAATTTGAAAATAAAGTATTTTAAAGGTATGCCAAAAATAATCGAATCGAATCAAAAAAACTCCAACGCATAATTTGCCATAACGACGAAAACACTATGTTATACTCTAAAGACCATGTTTCATACCAACTTGTAAGCAAATACCAGGACATTAATACCACCTCTTCATCATTAAAGTGTTTCTACGCAAACATACGCAGTATACATACCCCAGGAAAGTTAGAAGAATTAGTTTGCCTATTAAAACTCATACCAGCAACCGTTCATATCATTTTATTGACCGAAACGTGGATATCATCTGAATCTCAAGCACAATCTATACAAATACCTAACTACTCGCATGTTTACAATATTCGAACGGATAGTACAGGAGGTGGTGTTTCAATTTTCATACACAAAAATTTTAAATTTGAAATAACAGATTCGACCTATATGGACAGAAATAATATACATACCTTTGGATATACATAAATAAACTAGCCTTAAATATAGGAGTGATTTATAGACCACCAGACACTAATGTAAACACATTTCTAGAAGCCTTTTCAACATATTTGGATCGAAAAAAACGGTGTATTGTATTTGGTGATTTTAACATTATTGTTCTAAACAATGACAATCGAACATCAAATTATTTTACCTATCTAAAGGAGTCTGGAAACAATTTACTTAACAAAATTGATCTTGAATATTGCACTCGTGAAACCAGCACTGCAAAAACAATAATAGACCACGTATGTTCCGATATTAAAACAAATTCATTTCACTTCAGCATAATCAACTCCAGTATTTCGGACCACAAACAGATATACTTGGAAATACAAAAGTGCGTATTACCACCCGCACCGAAAATACAGTACCAAGCGGTCTGCTATTCGTCCCTATAAACTAATATTTTGAAATCAGACTTCAATAACGAAGACCACAAGTATTTGAACTTAGAAAAATTCATACAGGATAAGATTAAAGAAAACAGAGTAACAAAATATAAAATTCAAAATTCGCCACATAATGACTGGATAACTCAAGAAATACTGAAGAACATCACTGTAAGAAACAAAGCGTGGGAAACATATAAAAAAAATATACTAATAAAGAAGCTGAAAAACAATTTATATATATGAAAAATATGGTAAAAAATTTGATAAATAAAGAAAAAAGAAACTACTTTTATAACGCTTTTCAGAACTGTATGAAGAAACCAAAGAAGATGTGGAATTTAATATCCAATATAGCTTGTAATCAAATGAAGATAGACAGCATACCTCAAAAACTTGTTATTAACACTGTGACTGTTACTGACTGTACTAAAATTTGTGAATCATTCAACAATTTCTTCTCAACTATTGGCTCGACACTAGCCAATAATATTGCGCCACAGTATCACTCTATAAGTACATATCCCACCAAATCGTATGACACACAAACTTTAAAAAACTTTAAACCATGTAATCGGGATGAAATAATTCAAATAATAGATAATCTTGACAATAATATTAGTTCAGGCATAGATGAAATAAACACAAAAAGTCTCAAGTGCATTAAAAATCTAATAGTCGACAACCTTGTATCTTGCATCAATAAATGTCTGGAGCACGGTGTTTTCCCAGACACCCTAAAAATAGCTAAAATTAGTCCTATTTACAAATCTGGCCAAAAAACTAATCCAACTAATTATAGACCAATTTCAGTTCTCCCCATCATGTCAAAAATATTTGAAAGAATACTGTACACCAGAATATATGCATACTTAAATAAAATTGACTTCCTTAATAAGAAACAATACGGCTTTCGGCCAAAATCAAGTACCTTAACTGCTGCTATTGATCTAATTACTAATATCAAAGAGTCCATTGATAAAAAACAAATTGTATTAGGAATATTTATAGATCTTAAAAAAACATTTGATTCTGTAAGTCATCCAAAATTGTTAAAAAAGTTAAATTATTTAGTAAGTGGTAAAGCATTGAAAATTCTAGAATCATATTTAATCAATAGATCTCAAATAGTTAAAATTGGAAATTTTCAAAGTCACTCAGTTAACATTAATTACGGCATTCCTCAAGGGTCAATTCTCGGACCATTATTATTTTTAATTTATGTAAATGATATAAAAGATCTTAAAATATCAGGTGATCTCACACTATATGCCGATGATACATGTATATTTTATTACGGTAAAAATATTGACAAAATTATAACCATAGCCCAGGAAGATCTTAACATAATTGATATTTGGTTTAAACAAAATCTTCTCACTGTTAACACTGATAAAACTTCGTTTATGATATTTGCCGCAAAGAACAAAAAAATAGAAAAATCCTTTAATCCACTAACTATAAATAATGTTACACTAGTTGAATCAAATCAGGAAAAGTATCTGGGGCTATTATTAGATAATAAACTTACATGGAAAGCACATATAACTAAAATACAAAATAAACTAATATCGTTACTCGCTTCATTAAGAAATTTGTCTAAATATATACCACCTAAAATCCATTTCACAATATATAATTCTTTGGTAAAACCACACATAGATTACTTAATTGAGATATGGGGATGTGCAGCAACAACAAATTTACTACCACTGCAAAGGGCACAAAATAAACTTATAAAAGTATTATTTAAAATTGACTTCCTAACCCCCACTGAAATCTTATATAAAAACACAAAGCTTCTCAACATAAAACAAACATATAGATACAATACATGTCTTTTAATAAAAAAAATACTAAACAAGAAAATACACACACAAATACAGTTTAATGTTAAAGAACCTAGTAAATATACCAAACGTCGAAAAATTATAAACCAACTAGCAATACCTACAACCAGGACAAATAATGGTAAAAGGAACATCAAATCTGAAGGAGCTAAAATGTATAATGATTTGCCAGAGTACATAACAAATACGAAATCTTTTGAAAATTTAAAAGAAAAACTTCTCAAACAATACATAATTAATGAAAAATGATATAAAACATATAAATTATACACCACTGAATCACACACACATTCTGTACACTACATTATAGCTTTATACAAATGTATTATTTAGCTGTTAAGTTTCTCATTTTATTTTAAGTGACCTTTATATGTCTTATGAGAAATAAATGATTTCTTTAAACCCGAGTAGCAAACGAGCATGAAGTCCACCTGATGGTAAGTGGTTACTGCCGCCCATGAACATGTAAGCAACTTCATAAACAGCCATTACTATACACAAGTTTTTAATATTTCGATACAAAATGGAATTAATGATACGGAACACTCTTATGAACCTTCGCACTTGGCTGATTTTTATTTAAGTGTTCAGTGATTTACTTATATATTATTGAATTAAGAGTTAATTTATTATTACCTTGAGATTGCGAGCCTTTTTCAGTTATTACCTTTACTTGGTATAAACAACTTAACAAAGCTGCGTAAATACTTTATAATACGAGTATTTTGTTTTTATAAATATGAGGTAGCAAACGAGCAAGTAGCTCACCTGATGGTAAGTGGTTACTGCCGCCCATGGACATTTGTAACAACTTCATATAGAACAGGGGTTCTATATAAAGTCGACCACCACAGCTGCGTAGCTACTCCCGAGGACTTAGATGGTCGCCTCACATAAAAGAGGGCTGGCAAGCACACCCTTCCACCGAAACGCATAAAATGCTTCACGGCAGCAATAGGTGTGGCGGTGGTACTTCCCTGGTCGAACTACGTTGGTCTTACCACCTGAGTATATTAAGATTATATTCATACCATGAACTATTTGATTAAGTTCCAGTAGCAAAGTTTCTTTGTTTATAAACTCGCCAATATTTGTTTAGTAACTATATGTGTTTGCTTACGATCATGAATACTGTAATTAAATTTGTACTTACAAAACAAACAATTTTAAAGTGGTAGGCCTCTTCGTTTTAGTATTATATTCAAGTAGCGAACGAAAAAACCAAAACATCTTAGAAAATTAACATTTTATAAGGTGGTAGAAAGAGTACGATTCGTCCGGGTAGGTTTAGACTTTTCGTTTAAATTTTTAACATTCATTTTTATGTCTCTCAATAGTTATCAAACAATACGTCATCAAACACAAGAAAATAAGTTATAAACTATTTCGCCCTTGGCCTTTCATATGTAAATTTTCATATATGGTATTATCTTAAAAAACTTTTAGTTTAATATTATGATAAACTATAAATCTGTTTGTTATATATAAATATTGAATGTAACATAATTAAATATTTTGTTATTTTGTATACTTACAGAGGTTAAGTCATTGTATTATCATCTTCACCATCGTCAACCCATTATTGTCCCACTGCTGGGCACGGGTCTCCTCTTAGAATGAGAGAGTTTTAAGCCATAGTCCACCGCGCTGGCCAAGTGCGTATTGATAGACTTCACACACCTTATAAAACTCTTTTTTTTAAAGAACTCTCAGATGTGCAGGTTTTTTCACGATGTTTTCCTTCACCGTAAATCCGTGATAATTAAATTCTAATATGCATATCATTTTAGAAAAATCAGGGACTCGAACCTCGAACCCTCGATTGAGAGGCCGAGTCATTGTACAATAACACACAATATGTACCATGGTTGAAATAAATATTATTATTATGTCAAAAATGTAATGAAAGTAGACCTCTACAAATGGAACTGGATACAACGCTGTTACACAACGTTTAATTTTTTTAACAAGGCTTTAAACCTTGTAGCGTTTTTGCCTATCCTTTCTTTATGTACTTAAGTATGTTTTACCATTGACGAAGGCTGAAAGGAGTCACTGCCACCTACGGACATTCGCAACTAGAGGTTTTCGAACAATATCTTTAGTTCATTTCGTAGAATTTAAATAGAAATTGATAAATAGAAATCGAAATCATAAGTCATATAACCAACAATAAACATGACATTCGTTTGACATATAAAGTGCTAGGTTAAATTAGGGCTTTTTTTATCTGATTGAAGTAGCAAACGAGCATGCAGTCCACCTGATAGTAAGTGGTCACTGTCGCCCATGGACACCTGTAAGTAACTTCAAATAGAACATGGTTTCTATCTGAAGTCAATCACAGATGCGTTGCTACTCTCGAGGACTATGACTATGGTCGCCTCATATAAAGTGTGCCGGCAACCACACCCTTCCATCAACGCAAAAAAATTCTTCACGCTTGAAATAGACCTAACTTGTATTTGTCAGATTTACTGAGGCTGTAAGTGTATACGGTGCATAATTGATACACAAATAGACGGCAATGTGTAGCCGAGTTATAAATGTTATTCATGTAATGTCACACACATTACACACGCTTTCTACACTCATATCCCCACATTGGGATTTTCTCCTGTGTCGAGGGTGCCATCGATGAATACACAAACACCCAGACCCAGAACAGAAATCTAAACTCATCATACAAATTTCTGTCTGGCCGGGGATCGAACCCGGGACCCACTGCGTGTCGGACCGGTGTGGTGATCTCACCGTCACACGGGTCGTCAAATTACATCAACCATTTTGAATAATTTTTGACCCCTTTAAGCTATAAAGCTTTAAAGCTGTTTAAAGCTTTAAAGCTGTTTAAAGCTAGATACATGAAATTTGGTTTATTTATCAAAGCCATGAACTGGTCACAATTTCTAGTATAATCTATCTCTAGTATATCTAGTATATCTCTAGTATAATATAGTATATCTAGAATAAATAAAGCCCAGTCCAGTTGAAATATTAAAGTATACAAACCCCCATTTTCTATACTGATTGACTTATAAGTTAAAAGGTTAATACCTAATTACAAAATAATATTTAGTGTTGTTGTTCAATTATATTGAAAATAGATTAGAAACGGCTACCTAAATTTATCAACATTGATATTTAATAGTGAAAATGCAATATGTTACAATTACATGTTTTTTTGCACTTTTGATAGATGTTCGAACTTATAATGCCATCTGTGAACAATAATCGGAAACTTTATTGACAACAACAACAGAAATCAATGATAAAACCACACCCCATCTATACCTTATAGGTACTTTTCTAAGAGTACTTTGTAAGATACTGTGATGTCTTTTTCTGCTGGTTTTAACGCCATCTCGTTTGTTCAAAATAAACTTATTTGTATCATTGCTTAAAAATCCTATTGAATAACTCTGGTTCTCATAAGTACCTACTTTATATTCAGTAGTTAATAAGCAAGAAATTATTAGGAGCTAATTTTAGACTCAACTCAGAAGCAATATTAATTTTATTAATATGAACGTAGGCGCCTCTTTTCATTTGATGGCAATTTTTACAACGAATTCATTAATCTCTGCGTAGGAGTTTCTTACAAATAACATTTCTTTATTTATTTATATGGCTTTGTGTATAATAAAAGTAAGTTGTCTTTGACATATCTATTTTAATGCGAAAACCAATTAATTATGTTATGTAACATGTTTAGAAATGAATGTTGTTTTTTATTAAAATGGAAACGGTGTTCTCCTATTTTTTCAACGAGTTGTATGGCAAAAAAATCACAAAGTATTATTTAGTTTCTATTTGCGAGATGATAAAATACATATCGGGTTGATTAGAACGTTGCAGCATCGTGATTAGATACGGCACTATAACTCAAATATTCTGACGAATCTAACTAATTTCGCTTGCCATTTTGTATTTGGTGTGCAAATGTGCTATTCTATTAGACTGCATGCTTGCTTGGTACTTAAATTTATAAAAAGGTTGGTCAAATATGTGTTGCTACCTCCGACACAAAGTTAAAACGCCTCACATATTGCGTCTATGTTTTACTATCTTCATGCCAGACAGTACTAGAAAACAGCATCGGTTGAAACTGTTGGCGAAAATAGATGTCCACGTAGCGCTATTGCAGTACAACCAAACATTGTAACCCCTTTTATTATGGAAATTACCACGTTTCATAGTAACCGTAATTATACTGAACAGAAATACCCATTTAGGTCATTTAAATTACAAAGTACGTAGAGGCTCCATATGAAGTACTGAAATAGGTTACATACTAATTTAGGAAAATAGGGGCGGTTGGGGAAAATTAGGTGTTTTATTTCGTGTTCCAAGTGGCGCCATCTCTTTTCAATAGTGAGTTTACAAGGTGGTATGTTTATTTTACACAAAGCATTAAGGCGATCGTCTAATGTAGTTTGTATGATAGACAATAACATACACGATTAAGTTTCATAAGAAAAAAACAAAAAAAACATCCTTAGTACTCAAATTTATCCAAAAGTAAATCCCTCATCTGGAAAACTAAAATTTTGGCTAACGGCGTAGTTTGTATAAAAAATAAATAACATAACATAAACAATAAACATATGAAATTCTTTATTAGAGCCAGAATTCACTGTACTTATTTACATATACCTTCTATGAGTTATAAAAAAATCCTATGCTACATCTCATGCAATCTGTCGAAATCCCTTTAGTATTAAATAAGTAACAAATTTATTTACAAATTGTAAACTATATATATATATATATATATATCGTCCCATTGACTGACTGACTGACTTTGGATTAAATTCTATATCGAATTAAGTAATATATATTTAGTCAGTGGTGAAGGATCTGAAACTCCCCGGTGTCCCCATATAGTGGTCGTTGAATTTGTCAGTCTGTCTGCATGTTTCGTTGGTTCTTGCTTGGTTAATTTCTTCCATATGTTCTCTGAAGTCTTTCGAATTAAGAGCATCTGTAAGTTCTTCTGAAAATAAAGAAAAATGAGATTCGAGATCGAACCTCTAGTACGATTTACGTGAAATTTTACATATCCGTAGTTTATTTCCCTGGTCAACTTATAGGCTATTTCTGATTTCAATTTTGCATTATTTAAAGATGGCGATTAATTTTCTGACACGTAGCTAAGTATGGGTACTTCAGATCTGATCTGATGAATTCACCAAGTCGAGCGCGAAGCATGCACTGCCGTACCATCCTTCACTGGAACCATTTTGCCGCATTTTCAGTCCCCTATTTGAGAACCTCTGGATAAGACCAGAACGCAGAAATTTTGGTCATCCAGTAAACTTAAAATCCAAAATTTCAAGTCTGTACATCATTTAGTTCTGAAGTTAAGCGAAAGCAAAGTTTCGCATTTATGACACTCACTCACTCAAGATGGCCGTTGACTTGACTATTGTTTACTATTGTCCGCGTATTGAGTTTCAACATTTAACTCAACATTCTTTATACATTAGTGGGTACAAGTCAACGGCCAAGTCACGCAACATTAACTAGAATAATAAAGAAATCGCAGTAAGGAACCTTAGACTTGGCCCGACTTTGTCTAGATTTCATTACTTTTTAGAGATAAACAAGTAGCTCCATCGAGACTTGGTTAGTTTTTTACATA
>DWNE01006281.1:0-13189 GCA_018249875.1 Cecropterus toxeus
AAATATTATAGTGCAATATAAAATCACAATTAAACTTATGTCACCTACAGGTGACACTGGGAATTGACGAGTTAAAAACAAGGACAAATCTGGGTAAATCAGTCATACGAAAGTATAATAATCTATACTACTATTATAAAGCAGTAGAGTTTGTGTGGTTGAACGTGCTAATCTCAGTAACTGTTGGTTCGAATTGAAAAAATATTTTTGTGTTGAATAGTTAGTTTACTGTGGAAGGCTTTAGGCTATATAAAATCATGCTATGTTTGTTTTTAATAGATTGTTCTCTAATAAACGCAGGTGAAACTGCATGGCACAGCTGGTATTTTATTATAAATGATAATGTATCGGATATTACATAGTTATAATATTTGAAAAATGTGGTAATAATCTTTTATAGATAAATCTAATATAGATAATAATCTAAAGGTTAAAATTTCAAACTTACAAATGCATGTCTTTGTTTTACAAGCAGAAATTTTCTTTAAAAAATCTTCTATAAATACAATACAATACAAAACTTACAATCAGATTTTCATTTGTATGCCCAAGGTGGAACAGGTCTGTGAGGATTGACTTCAGAGGTGCCACCTCCATACTCATTCCTGCCTAATAGTTGCAGTATTACAAATATAAAGTTTAAAATTAATAAAAAAAATAATTATATGTTAATAAAAAAGTGTGATTTTATGAATTCTTGCAATTATTAGGTGATCGCAAGTAAAGCTGTGAGCAATACCACATTTTTTGATACATACATCTTTTTCTAAATTCTTTAAGTCCCCTAGAGAGCGCTGTAGTCAATTTAATGTAAAGTCATGCAAACTATATCCAGCAGACAATGAAGAGGCTTCTAAAGACACGTTATTTGTCTAATTATGATTTCTAGTTTAGAAGTTATTAGGGAACAAATGAACATCCATACTCATATACATACATTACAGGTCAAAATCATAACTCTCCTTTTGCTTCGCCATAGTCAGGTAAAAAGTTGCTGTTTTTTCTTGTAGATTGTAGAAAGTATGGAAGATCTGAGGTGTTCCAACTTTGTTGGTTAGCAATACATCTGTTACACATAGAAAACTGTGATCTTATCTGGGTTGATTACAGTTCCGAATGCCAGTTGCCATCAAGTACAAAAATATGGTACCATTGGTAGCCTCAGTAGACTTGGCACTTGAATACTTATTGTCCTTTATAAGGGGTGTGTGAATAATTCGAACTTTCGAATAATTCGTTCTAAATCCAATGTTAGTATTCAACACGAATTATAATAATTAAATAGTTCCAATTTTACAAATTTCGAATAATACGAAAAATTTCGAATAGTTCGATGAATATGGAATAATTCATTATTTTAGCAATATTATCACGAATTCTTTTATCTTTCGCATATTTTCGAATGTTTCTCTTAAATGAATTAGAGGAATTTCATTGATTCATGCATGTAGATATTATATTCACTGATTCAACCAATGAATGAATCTACACGTTGATCAGCGAAATTTAAATTAGAAATAATAGAAAATTCTGTGACTGTTCAATAATTCGCGAATTGTTAGATTATTAGAAATTTTTCTAACTATTCAAAATATCTGATTCGATTTGAACACCCCTATCTTCACATTTATTAATTATTCCAGCCGGACAATGCTCCACCATCTGAAGCACTGGAGGAAGAGGAGCCCCAGCAGCGCCGGCAGCAGCTTATCAACTTTGGTCATGCACAGTGGGGCTTCAACAACTGGAGCTGGACAGTCAGCAAGCAGGATTTGGGTATTTATAAATCACAATTTTATGGGCAATTATTTAAGAAATATTTGGGAAAATTTAGATAGGCCTTTATTTATTTATTTGGTTATAGCAACAAAGTTAGCATTGTAGGCAGCTATACAATAACAATTTTGATGAGTGTTAACTCAATTATGGGTACAAGCTTTACAGTGTAAATAAAGAAAGTTGTCCAGTGGCTTTTGCCATATGTGGCCTGCAACTCCTCCATGTGGTCTTTGGAACTTCACAGTGTGTTTTAAGTGTTATATATGTACATAATAAATTATACCTAATTTTCTACCTATGTTCCTTTTAAACATGAAACTCAAAATTAACAAAGTGACTTTATTTTTTATTTGCATAATTTTAGGAATACTTTATACTTTATCACCTTCAAGGAGTATTTTTTACCTCATTAAGCAGTAGCTAAATGAATAAAACAGTAGTTGTAACGGATGTTTAAGGGTTGGCAATCTTTTCTGACAAAACAAGCCAAATAGTATCTACCTACATGAGACATATTAAAAGATCGCATTTTAAGATAAAGATTAGCCGTTGAAGTGAAATCATAAATATATGATTATGAAGTATTAAATTAGGATAAAAACAAGCCTTTACATATTTATTTTGGAGTAGCACAGAATAGTTTAGAAATTATTTATCTTAATTCTCGTAATTTATATATCTTTTTTACAGATTTCGTTGATTTGACATGTGGGAAGTACACGGCGGGTGTGGCGGCTTTTGTTTCGATCACGATAAAAACTTTGGATATTCATAGAGAGAATGTCGGATATGCGACCGCATTTGCCCCCACCAAGGGCTCTGCTATCCATAGGGCCAGGAAGGTGAGAGCTGTATTACTTTCTTTCTTTCTTTGAGTTGATTTGAATGCAGTCTATCATAATAGTGTTGTTTAAGTTGATATTTGCACTGAATGTCGAAACAAGAAACATATGATAATTTAAAAATTAAATTCAAGGACAATTGTAATATTTCAGTGCGCAGTAACAAATGCTCTTCGCGAAACATTGCTCAGTTTCGGAGGAGCCGTGGCTTCCGAGTTGATGGAGCTGGACGCGCATAGAATCGAGGCCGCGCCCGACCTGCTACAGGATCCTCCCGGCCTGGCCAACAAGGCTACCCCCTCGCCGATCTCCGAGCCCAAAAACGCGCCAGCCAAGAACACAAGAAAAGAGGAGACCAACGGATCGGTCGGAATTCGCCCGCCCGTGATTCCTCCCGCTGTGAAGAACGCGGCGAGCGTGGCGCCGCCGATAGCGAAGGCCCTGCCCATGCCCGCCAACCTGCCGCCCGCCGCCAACAGGCCGCTGCCGCGCGCGCCCCCCGCCAGCAGCGCGGCCGCGGCGCCGCCCCCGCACGCGCCGCCCGCGCTGGCCCCGCCCCCGCACGCGCCGCCCCCGCACGCGCCGCCCCCGCACGCCCGCCCCAACTCGAACGTAAGTTTCGTGGTGCCGGTGATGGGCGGCGTGGTGCCCCCGGTGTACGCGCCGCCGCGGCTGGGCCCGCCGCCCGCGCCGCACCTCTTCCCCAACGCGTACTACGAGTACGCTGGCCCCTGGCACTTCGCGTACGAGCCGTACGACCGGCCGCACGGCAACGTCAACCTCAACTTCAACATTCCGCCGAAGAACCTCGTGGTGAACGGGCGCGCCGGCTCCGTCGAGTGCAAGAACGCGTGCGGCCGCGACGGCGACGCGGCGCAGTACGGCGCGCAGCCCAACCGCGGCTGCTGGATCAAGCCGACGATCTTCTACGACGGCTTCTGGACCGAGCAGAAGGTGAAGAAGTGGGTCGCGGAGCAGGTGGAGAAGCAATTCCCCGAGGAGCGCAAGCCGCCCGAGCCGGAGCCGCCGGCCTCCAAGCCCTAGGCGGCTGGCTGCGTGTAGCGTTCGTGTAGTCTCTCGTTGTGGTGCGGCGGCCGCGGGCCCGTTGGCTGTAGCTCGGGGGGTCGGGGTTAGTGAGCGTGTCGTTACGTTTTAGGCACCGCGAAAGTAAGTATATTTTGAATTTCCAAAATGGTACACTATTTTTTTAAAGTTTTCGAAGTTACTAGCTCTACATGTAGTATAAGTGTGAACTGTTCAGATATTCGGTGGAATATTTTAATATCGACTCGAGTGCGAACCATTTAAGAATTCCAGGACAGCGTACGGCATATAGGAATTCGGAATGAGGTAGTAACATTGATTTCGCTTGCAAGTTTTGACACGGTAGTGATTAAAAATTTTGAAGCAATATTTTATTAATTAAATCTAGCTCAAGATATCCGAAATATTACGGACACTAAATTTAATAATACTGCCACTTAGTATGTAATTGTCGCACTCGTTGTGGTATTAATCCTTTAAGGATGCTATTTAATAGTTCTATATCACATATAATTTATTAAAAAAATAAAATGACAAAAAGACGCATGTATTTTGACAATTATTTTTACGTTTTTCCTCTAAGAAGTTTACAATGTTTGTATTAGGAATTTATAGGAATTTATATCACGCACTTGATAAGGAATTGCGTATGTTTACATAGTTATACTTAGATTTTAAAATAAGGCATTGTGTGAATTACAGAACATGATTTTACTGGGAATAAATCATTTGAAATGTGACTAATGTTTGATTCTTAAGTTTTTATTATTATTTTTACCCATTGAATTATACATTTTTCTGTTTTTATTATATATTATTATAGCATTACTTGCAATAAATATACTTTTTGATGGGTTATATTACTTTATGTACTTTTGGCAAAAAATACAGCCAAAGGGATCTACTTTTATAAGCGCTTAGTGTTAGTAGACAGATTAGTCATGTTGATTTTGATGAGAATTACTATTTTGATAATAATGGAATAAAATTATTACTATTTCAATAACTTTAAAGTTATTTGTAGTACAATAAAAAATAATCTTACATCATATAAACTCTAATTTTACCCCACCAATTAGATTACTTTTGTGCTACACAGCGCACTTTTGAATCGTGTATTCGATTATTCATCCAGATTTGACATTCTTATAATTATATCCTACGTCATATTTGCGTAGGTATAATGTATATACACAAATATACGGTCTGCCTTTTAACGCTATTAAAGTCGTAATAATATGAGCGTGCCAATTTAGACCTCCGGGTAACATTTATGCTCGATCTCAAATATGCTGTCTTATACAATCGTTTACAAATTTCCCCGAGAGGCAATTAAAATTAAGGCTTATTTCTTAGCACGATTTTGGGGAATACTCGTTTGCTCGTCAAGTACACAGTTCGAAAACGATCGTAGACTACTTGGACGCGTTTAGTAAACGACGGTCGACTGAACGTCTTCGCGTTGTCTTCCCGGTAGGCGGCGGATAAAAATTGTTTTCGATTAATCGGACTCGTTCTTTGTAAATGGTACATTATTATAAACAACAGTGTAATCTGCTAACTTTTGCACGACGAAAGTGCTTTGCGTTCCCATTACACAAAAAGACTCAAGGAACTTGATAAGCAGCTTTATATATAATTTTCGATCGCTAACCACGTGTTGGTGACAGGCGGAGAAGGCGGCGGAGGGGGCGGAGGCTCGCGCGGAACGCAAGCGGCGGCAGCGCCTCGCGCAAGAGGAGTTCCGCTTGAAGCAGCTGCAGCGGCTGAATGGTTTGTAACGTTACATATACATATGAGGGGTCACTATAACGATCGGAAGCAGTGGTTTCCAGGTTCGATCCCCGGCCAGACAGATATCTGAATGATGAACATAGATTGCAATAATTTCCAAGTCTGGATATCTGTGACACCCACGACACAGAAAATAATCCTAATGTGGGGTGCATTTAGGCTAGAAGGCGTTATAATTATATAAACATATTTTTTAATTCTAGTTACTGGATTGCCTATTATTTTGCAATTTACTTACTTTAAGTGTATAAAAAACATTACAAGTAATTTTAAAAATTAGTTTTTTATTAAATTTAAATTCTTATACATACTTTATCTTTTTTCGCCAGAGGAAAAACAAGGCATCGAGAATATAAGCACTAATGTTGACAACTTACTTATGGCAATACCGACCCAAGAATTAATCAAGAATGATACTGGCAACACTGAAGAGGAGCCGGGGAAGCGGAAATCTCCAGCGTTGGATGGTGGCGCCCCCAAACGAAGAGGGAACGTACTGGGAAGACTTGACGGAGTGTAATTTGCGACAAATTTTATGACCAAATTTTATGTCAAACCGATATGTTAACCGCTCGACCACGCGGGTCATCAAAGTGTGATTACACTGTGATTTAGATAACCATAAAGTCAGACTTAATATTTTTGATACAATGATTTTTTTATAATTTTAGGGATTAAAACTATAAGGATATAGAAACTAAGGATACACGTACATTAACTTCAAATGATTGCTAAGGTAAAAATTCTCTAATACGTAATAGACCTTTAATAATAGTCGTAACTTAAAATTGCTTACTGGCTAATGAAAAACGAACACCTATTTTACTGATATTGTCTTTTATATTCTCTCCATATCTTAAAAACCTCAAATTTATTTTGCTATAAACTTTTCTATATGTATATCTGTCTATACGAGTAACTTTTAAAAGCTATTTAGAGTTATACTGCTCTATCTTCTAAAAAAAAACTAATTTGACGGCCACAACCGTCAAACAACTATATCAGTGTGTTATATGTAAGTACAGTGTGTTAAATAAATAAACATTTATATTGTGAAATCAATTTATTTATAATCACTAACAAGTTACGGGCCTTACACGCGAGTATATACACGGAACACTAAACGCCTATATTAGGTTATTGTACTCAGGTAAATTAGAACAAACAAAAGACATCTCACTTAGCGAAAAAACCAAAATACACCTTAAAGTACTTAAGACCTAAGACAAAATTAATATTAAATATAAACACGCCAAGTTAAATCGACTCCGCGTGCTTCATCTTAAACCCAAACTTATTCAAATTTGATAATGAAATTTCTAACTTACCACACGAGATGAGAAGTCAGTAATTTTCTATATAACTATATAGGACATTGACTGTTAAAAGGTAAAACAGTAAAATTATAGGCGTACTACTAGGAAGACTACATATTCCTTGGTTAATATTCATACACAAAGAAAAATAATGAGGGCTGGTTTCCCAAATAAGTTACAAATGATTAATTTTATCCGTACAAATATCACCACAGACTCTTAAAGAGTTTATTCCTTAAATCGATATTTTTAAAAATCACATTAAGTCTCAGTGATATTGATACATTAAATTTATTGCTTTGAAGTATTCCGTACCGTGTACCCGTACAAACATTAGTGTGAGGTCCCTTAGAAAGGGTAAAGTTTACCCACTAAAAAAAAAATATGTTTGCATAAAATTAAAATAAACATATATTCATCATAATTATCTATCTGTCAAAATTTGGGACATTTTGTTAACTTTTGCTTACGCACGGTGGGGGCCTCGTACAATTGATACGGCGCTAGCTACGCCCCTGCATTACATCCTCTTTACGTGGATATCATAAGAGGAGACTAAGACAAAAATCATGATATGGCCCAACTACATCCACTGCATGCAGCAACACAAATTCCAAGCGCGGTGAATATAACCAAACCCCAATTAACTAAGGCTTGTCCGCCAGTGGACGTTTGAATGCTGATGAATGGATCATGTATGAAAGTTTTCTAATAAGTAGAATATAGTAGCAATTCTACTACAGTGCCATGTGCAAACTTTCATACAGGGTTAATCATTATAGATTTGTTGATGTTACAAATTTTGTAAACTGTGAGCAAAATGATCACTCTTATTGCCTTTGAGAAATAATTACGTCTACGAAAAATAACTAATTAAAACATAGAAACCAGCCCTAAATAATAGCTTTCTGTAATTTGCAATGTTATCAAGAGATATAAGTAAACTCTGCAAGAAATATTCAGTAAACCCATACACGATAGAGTAACTTACACAAATGAGATAAACCAAATTGCACAAAATCATAATGGTTTGCTACAAACCTTGCAAATTGTATGAAAAACAAGATAAATTAGATAAAAGATAACACTTTTTTTGCATCCAGCGGCTTCATCTTTGTCAACCAACTTATTTTCTACTGCTGGGAACAGGGCTCTTACAGAGTAAGAAAGGTATTGGCATCTTTTTGAATATTTCAAGCCAATTTAAAGAATTTTAAGCAGCTTTATGAAAATATAAATAGACGAAAAAAGCCTTTGCTGGACCCCTGAAATGGGCGCGAGTTAAATATTCTCGCTCAAACAATAATGTCTATGAAGATTTCGTTTTATGAAACATCTGGAATTTTGTGTCGGGCAGCATTAAGGGCAACAGTAAGCCGGCAATTGTCTCTGTGCTTTAGGACGTAGTTCGTCTAATTTATCTTATTGTTCACATATAATGTTACGAATCAAGTTTCAAAATATAATCTAAAATTATACACAATAAGTGTTACGATTCAAAATGTTCCCAATAACTTAGTTAATGAAAACTTAAATTATTACAAAAACAAATTAGCATACCGTACCGTTCAAATCGAAAGCAAAACGACCGAGTTTTTTTTAATATACACCACAAATTTAAATGCTTCAATTAGTACAAAATAAAATGTTACAGGATTATATTTATTAATACATATTTACTTTTAACTTTAACCATTTACAGGTTAATATATAACTATAATAAAATAGTATCAAAATTGATACTATCACAGATTATAGAAAAAAAAAGATAGGACGCTTTAAAATAGTGTGAAGCTTACAAAACAAGATACATTGTTCTTTTTGCTGCATATTTAGTAATGTCATAATAAAGCCGCGTCAAGTAATATTTTTTTTCTTTGCAACTGCTTTGTAATAGTCACTATTACAAATGCTATATGTATTTTTTCTAATAATCTGTTTCCAAAATTATACACAGGACTTATTATATTCTACTTTATATAGTAGATATGACTACATTTTACAATATATCGCAATATGGACATCAGGATTAGTTTAAAATTGTAAGGCGTACATACTTTACCTATATTTTTTAATATTTAACAATTTATTATACATAATATGATTTGAATGAAGTCTGTACTTTTGTCATGAGAATCATCGTATCATACGAAACTTTTATTTTGTATGACGAAGATTTTCAAGATTTGAGTAATAAAAAAATATTATACAGTAGACCCGCGATAATGCGGCTCGCGTTATTCTGGAGCTGTGTAAGCCAAATATGAGTAAATAATATAAGAATTATTGAACAGATGTAAATGTGTACATCATATTATTATTTAATATACCTTTTGTTTGACTCCAAAACCCTTATAGCATTCCAGAGGGCCACTAAACATTCGGTTTAATCGTTTTTCGCTGGGTGCAGCGTAAAGCGGATTCTAGTAAATATCTGTAAATGTATGCGAAGGCCGCCAAAATACGATGCAAAATCTAACGACAATATTTAATATGTGCTCAACACCGACTCTAAAAGTGCCGAGCGAAAGAGGCTTGAAGCGAATATTTCGTGGCCCATGGGAGGTCAGGCCACGAAATGTCACTACTAATTTTAGTGAGGTCCGCGCAACGTTGATACTTAGCGCGAAACGAATTTTTCATAGCTCGTCGGGTTATACGTGGAACATTGTTTTAATTATATCCAATGTCTATCCCTCTCAATTCTTCGTCTTGCTATCCGGGAACCTTTTGAGGAGTATCTTACTCCTCAAAAGGTTCCCGGGTACAAGTAGTATTCTATAGTCAAATTCGTTATTCTGACATTTTGGCAAAACTATTGTCGGATTACTACGGGTCTATGGTATATCATATCCAATATATAATTTCTTTACATAGCATCATAGTATATATTTAGTAATGAACACTAGTTCTACATAACTGTAGGTATATATTGTATATTGAGAGTTACAAGCGATTTAGAATTCTAAATCAGAAGCGTATAGACTATACGCTATTCGTATAGTGCGACACGATTAACGCAAACTATAGTACTCGTATATCTTTTTATGGTTGTGCGTCAAATATAAAGATATTAACGAAGTCGCGGGGATAAATAGTTCAACATATAATAAAATAGTACAAACTAGTAGTAACTAGTAGTTTAATTATATATAGCGACTATGGAAGTGGGATATAGTACAAAACACAGTTTCTTTGAAAACGGTGCTCGTCGCTAAAATGTACCGCTCTGAACGTGAGTACAATTTTGTCATCCAGGAAGATGTAGACGAAAAAGGTCATACAGAAAACTGAATGATCTAGTTTTCAGAAAAAATCTTTTACTATATTTAAAATGTTTTCGTCCCTCTAAGTCAGGCAATGGGCAGGGATCAAGGTTTTGCGCGGTACACTGTATGACTGATTTCCAAAGATAAAAGCTCCGAATTTATCTTCGAAAGAAGATAACATTAAAATTACATTTATTTTTACATATCGTTATTATGGATGGCAAGTTGTTAATTTGATCATATCAATTAAAATTTTATTTGCATTTCTAGGACAGTCCTCCCAGTGATGAGTAGACAGTTTCCCATAATGAGACCAAAAAACAACTTGTAAAATAACTTATTATACATTACTCTATGAAGGCAATAAGAAATAGAAGAAGGTCAGTAGAAAATATTGTTTTTTTTTTTAAATCGCAAATCCATATTTGCGATAAAACTTTATGATTACTAGAAATAATTATATGAGTACTTTCAACTAAAACTTCCCGAAATCTTTCTTCTCTTTGATTAAAAAGATCGAGTACAATAGTTTGGTTAATAGAATCGCATTGTATAAGTGTTTACATGTGTGAGTATAAACCGTGTATATTACATACCTATGTAGTGACTATATTATAGGTAGGGCAGTATCGTTACATGAGACCTGTATAGATAAATTAAAACAAAACCAGATTTGCCAAAATCCAACATGTTCTATCGTACAATACATGTGGACCTTTTGGTCAGTATATATACACGATATATGTATAAGTTGACAAATAAAGAGAAACCAAACTATTTTATTTATAGCAAAATAATTTGCATTTTATAACAATAGATCATGGTTGATATTTATATAAATTATCAAGTAGTTGACCGAATATGTCTTTTATATAAAAATCAATTCTGCATTTTAGAGTTTTTTAATGAATCTTTGCTCAACTAGAACTACTAATACATTTAGGTCAATGTTGGCCCATTGAAAACAATGTTTCAAAGTAAAGTTTATTTACACAACGGATGGGGATAACATACGACATCAAATGTTACCATTTTTTAAATAAAATAAATCGTATGTTAAATAAATTTTGAGCAGTGATAGATAGCTTAATGATTGAAACTTGGCCTCTCTATCGATTAATTATCACTGCTTTACTGTGGAAGAAAACATCGTTAGAAACACTCATCTGGGACTTCTCTAAAAACAAAAAAAGAGTTCTCAAAGGTAGGTAAAGTCTACTAATTCGCACTTGGCCAGCGCGGTGGACTATGGCCTAGAAACACTCATTTTGAGAGAAGACCCGTTCCCAGTAGTGGGACAATAATGGGTTGACGATGAAATTAATATTATCGTATTTTATGAATATTGACACTTACAGAAATATTGCACATGATACCCTATCTGTCTCTTTTTACTAACGCTTTAAAGGAATTGCGCCAAGAATAGGATTTTTACAAATATCACGTTTTATTAACACATTATTAATCGCAGAAATACAATTACAACAAACTCACCTCTTTCGCTAATTACATGCGCAAGAGAGATACAGAAGGTACCGCAATCTTCTCTCTCTTTTCAACTAAAGGGCAGTTGGAAGCTTGGCTACCCTACTCTGTCTATATTACACCTATGCTTAGAAACGCGAAGCGTTTGAGGTAGTGCTCTACTCCCCATGCGTTAATGTCAACCAATTTGTTTAACGTATTCGCAAAAATGTTATTTAAATTGGACATTAGTCGTTTATTAATATAAAACAGTTGCGTATTACTACTACATGCAGGGTTGCATCTTGATTTTATATAACGTATCTTTGATACTGATTTAATGTCGTATATTATCCCCATTATTAATAACACCCAGTAATATGCAGATTAATTATTGTTTACAAAAGGCTCTTATAACATCTCTTAAGGTACTTTAATAAGAAAAATGCATAAACCGTATTAGTATATGATACTTCGGTAAATTATCTTCGTGCGTGAACATTTATTGGACGTCGTATGGCTAATAAGATATTGTAAAGGATACTCTTGGCTTTTTATAACCGATTTAAAAAGGCCGTTCTGTAGTGAACTTTTTCGACGCTAAAGTAGCAAATGTATACCTCAGAGTAATACTTCCTCATGAACATGTAATCGATTACAAAAGGGGGCCGTACATTAATAACGTGAGGCTCGAAAGGAGGGGGGAGGGGAGAAAAGGGAGGGATGTTCCGCAAAATAACTAAATATCACAAAAAAATTAGATTGTAGGTACATTAAATAATACACGAGATTTTGGTTGGCGAAGGGGGGTTAATCTTAAACCTGTAACCTCATCATTTATCACTAAGAGGGACTGAGGGTTAAAAATGCTAAAAAAAACATCACGTTATTAATGGACGGCCCCTAGGAAATCAAAGTCCCACCTGATGTCGATAACGCCTCTTGTCCATAGTGTAAAATAGCGAAATAAGTATAAAAAGCATGGTCATGTATTGAAAACCTTCAAATTGATCCCATTTAAATGTTTTCAATACAATATCATTTTTATTATCATACATACACTTCACACGTCATACAGAATCGTCTGCTATAATGATCGACATATCATTGCGTTAACGACATGTAATACATCATAAGAGCTGACGTTAAACGCTCAAGTGATGTTATTACGTCAAACGATATTGTAACGTATATAAATTTCGTGAACGTAGCGTATATATCAAGTTGCGATGTTACTTGCGTTGAATCTACGTCAGAGGAAGTAATCATCGCAGCGTAGTCACCGGAGCGCCACCTGGCTCCACGGAGGTCATTACAGCAGTTTTCAGATATCTGAAAGTAAATAGTGTTTAATTATGTAATATTTAATAATATAGATTATAATTTAGATTTATAATATAGATTTAGATTATTATTAGATTAGATATTAGATTATTAATAGTAACTACTTGATTATTAGGTCTTATAAGAGTTCTCAAAGGTGTGACGTCTACCAACTCGCACATGGCCAGCGCGGTGGACTATGGCCTAAACTCTCTCATTCTGAGAAACGACCCGTGCCCAACAGTGGGACATTATTCATTATTTTTCAGGTGGTAGAACCAGTGTAGTTCGACCGGGGAAGTTCCACCGCCACACCTATTCCTAGCGTGAAGCAGTTCTTGCGTTTCGGTGGAAGGGT
>DWNE01006282.1:0-13189 GCA_018249875.1 Cecropterus toxeus
TATTCGTCTTTGTGTGTCCATGGCACCCACGACACAGGAGAATATCCTACTGTGGGGCTATGAGTGTAGAAAGCGTGTTCGTGTGTTCGTATTACAAAAAACCGGCCAAGTGGGAGTCGGACTGGCGCACGAATGTTTTTTTGCCACCATATATAAAAAAATGGCAAAAAATCACGTTTATTTTGGAAGCCTTCTAAATATTTATGTTATTCTGTTGTTAATATTTGTTTTTATAGTCATAAACAGAAATACATATGTGAAAATTTCTACTGTCTAGCTATCACGGTTTATAAGATACAGAAAGACAGACTGATAAACCGACAACGGTAAAACACTAATTTACCCAATTGGCGCTGTCAATTTATGGTAGATTGAATTTGAAGGCAACCTTTTACTCACTGATTTTTCATATTGTTATGTTAAAACAAACTTTTATAACAACGCTTTATAGGCCCCCATGTTTCCTTATTTCGTACCTACATATAAAAAAGAATGGTTCCCATGTCTTTACATACCAGATTAGTAAGAAAATAGTTTTCCAGGGCTATAAATAAGTCATTATAGAGTTTTGTATAATTTTAACAAGTTTTCCTAGATCCAGATTTGTATTTATATCCAGATGATCCTAAGTATATTTGATGTTCTTTTTATGACAGGAAGCAGATTCTTCAAGCTCAGCGTGTCAGTACACCAATCGTAATGGCATGGTTTTCACGAGAAAGCCTTATGTGGAACAGCAAGTAACTTCGACCACTTCGGGGGATCCTTGTACAAGTAAAATCCTTGACTATAACTCCATTTCCTTAGATCAGTGGCGAATCCAGGATAGGTACTCTTTTAGGGGAGAGACAAGAGAAGAAATATATTTATTCAGTGTTCAAAATAAATCGATAGTCAGTGGCAAAAAAGGTCACAATTTCTGAAATTTGCTGCTCCGTTAAATATTAATGTAAAGGGATGGAGCAATGGATGTGGGTACATCTCTTTAGATGGACAGGGGAACGCATGTGGCTTCTAAAATTTCCGACCCTTTAAAGACCGCTCCTTTGAGGGGTCGGCGAAGTACCTACATGATTTACTTTGTTCCTAATTACTTGGAAGTAGACGTTCTTCATCCCCTTAGCCATCTCTCTGGATGCATCATAACAATAATCAATCACAACAGGTCTGTTTGTAAACGAATTGTAACTGAATCTAATTGCGGCAAAATTGCGGCAAATTTGGTTAAATACCTAATAACGTAGTCTTGTCCAGCGCTTGGCGTCACAGTAAGCGTAGTATCGTCTAGCGAATGAAACTTATTTTTTTTTGTAGAAAAGGACAAACGTAAATGATACGTCCCTTTAATAATCGTGCAACTGAGAAACTCCTTGAAGAGACTCCCAAAGAAGCTAATTTGTTATTTCTACATAGTTAATACAAATTTTGCATTAGATCCTTTTTATTTCGTCAAAGAGATCTCCTCACAGCAAAAATTTGCTGCAGTTCCATTCCAAACAAAAATTACGTGAAAAAGTCATTTAAACCACATTTGGCAGGCACGAGTACAGAACGCAGCAAAACCAATAAGGCTGCGTGCAAAGTGGACAAGGCTGACCCACGCTCGAGGTTCCATTACGTGAAGTTTGTCAAGAGACACGGCAGGACTGTTAAGCTTTGGGAGTGTGGAATATGTAAGTACTGTCAGACAAGAAATTTTCTTGACCAAATAGGATTTATCGAACACAAAATTGTTTTTGCTAATCCTTAAAAATGATAGAAAATGTACAATACAAGTTAAATCATGGAATGTCATCGTGATCAACCGCAAAGTTTTAAAATTGGTAAGTATATTGTGTCAATACGAAAAGATAAGATTCTTAATATTTGATTGATTTTGGAAAAATCCCCTTGCCTAAAATAGTAGAATCCCGACTTACATGAAAATTTGAAAATTGACATGTTCGGATGAGATTTCATGTTCGTCACATTATGATTAATTAAAAATAATAATAACTGCATAAATACAGGCACTACTGTCGTGTTGTTTAGTCATAATCTTAAGGAGTGGAAACACTTCTGTGATTAAGGATTAGCAGGTTATTTTATTCTTCTTTATCTCTATTGTGATTTTACGCGCGTCATCAAATCACATCACAAAAAGGGATAAAAATCACATTTTCCAAAACGAAAAACCCGAATGACATTCCAGATATGGCAAATTAAGGACATCTTTTCCTCTTTATCTCAAACTTCTTATTATTTTACACTCGAACTTATTATTATCACAATCTCCAGGCAGTAGGGAGTTCCAGCATCAGTACACCTTGATGCGTCACCTGCCTACTCACACAGACGAGAGGAACTTCCACTGTGACGTGTGCTCGAAGAGTTTCCGCCAACTGTCCACGTTGAGCCAACACCGCGCCATACACTCTGCTGAAAGACCTTACTCTTGCGAGGTGAGTGCTTGAGTAGTTTCCAACTTTGAAAATAATAAGAGACAAAGGTTGGAATAAACTTACATACACTTTAGAGTAATATGGAATGAAGTCTCAACATCTTATGATATAAAGATTCGCGTGTCTAAAAGTCGCATAATTATATGTATTCACAAGGCAAATTGTTTGGGAGGAATGAGACTTAATAAGAACTACCCCTGAGAAAAGGCTGCATTTTTCGCTTCGCTATATTTTTTTGGCATCAGCCGATACAACTAAATTAGTTTTCTTTTAAGCCATGTACTTATTCTTCGTTTTTTTAACGTATCTTAAATCTGTATAAATATTGGATTTATTTATTTTGTATTTAGTTTTTTTGTATTTTGTATTCTTAATAATTACTCCTAGATATTTTGCCTAGATAATTTCTACAAAGTTGCGTAAAATACTTCATAACTCCACGTCCCAGAAAAACTTCTAACCTAAACCCTTACATCCAGGTATGCAATAAAACCTTCAATCGAGTGTCCACCCTCATCTCCCACCGCAAGACGCACTCCGATGAAAAGCCCTACAAGTGTCATATATGTCCCAAAGGATTCCACCAAAAAGGTTACCATAATCCCTTTCCTTTCTGAACCTTCCCTATTAAAACCCAGAGATGATAACATAAAATAAGATCCGATATCTTCATTTAATGAACTAGCTGCCCCGACAGACTTTGCCTTGTCTTAACTATAAAATTTGAATTCGTATTGGTGAAACTGACAGTTATGTCAAACGCCATAATTTAAACAATTCCACATAACCTTACCTTTATGTAGATTTTTTTGGAAGGAAGTTCTTTAACGCGGCTCACGAGGTGTGCGAATTAGTAGAAATCGTCACGTAACGAAATGCCCTGAGAGCGTGCGTGAATCGAGAAAGCATGAAAACTGGGCTAAAATATTTAAATATTTTGCGCAACTTTTATATATTTTCATAAGGACCTTCTACTGACGGTAACAATCGCAACAAAACAAGAATTAGCGACCGATGTTATGACCAAGAGAAACAGGGATTCATTTTTTTTATCAGACCTTATTTTACTATTTTATATGTGTCTAGATAAAGGCACCAAGCATGGGAGATGTAGCTTTTTCAAGAGTCCAACAAGGGCGGAAGACGATATTTTTTTCTTACCCTGTGGTAAGGGGGGCCGAAATAAGATTCCTAGATTTGCAAGAGTAAAAGAGAAGAGGAAAATTAAGAGTTAAAAGGTTATTTAGTATAATTTTCACTAAACAATAGGTACTTGGTAAGAATATTGTGGAGTCTAATTAGTAAAATTATTGCAATTTTCCATTTTGGCAGGAAATCTTCGTAATCACTTGTTTACGCATACAAATGAGCGTCCGTATCGTTGCAACATATGCTTGAAGGGCTTCAACCAGCAGTCTAATTTAGTGTGCCATAAGAACAAGGTAAATATTACCTTTCAGCTTTACCTAATTCACAAAATATTATTTGCAATATTTATACATACCCCTACCCCTCTTCATATATACACGCATAGTACGTAGGGGGATCATTTTACTAATCAATTGTATGTTTTTTTTATATACCATTAAAGCAAACAAGCATGCAGTCTACGTGATGGTAAGTGGTCACTGCCGTCCATGGACATCTGTAAGCTAATGAAGTAGCTTAATAAAACAGTGTTTTCGCTGAGGTCAAACAGCGATGCGTTGCTTCCTCCTGAGGACTAATATGATGACACCGAAACGCAAGAACTGCTTCACGCTAGAAATTGTCTACCCGGTCGATACTTGTTCTGCCTAGTATTCATAATATTATAATTGATAAAGAAAATAAGATCTTTATTATATTTCAGGCACACCCAGAGGAAAGTAGTCCACTTCCTCCAAAAGGCAGGGTAACACCTTGTAGTACATCCAGTATACCCGTTGAAAAAAAGGTCGAAGCCTCCACTTCAAGGTATGATTAACCAGTTAAATCATAAAATAATACAAAAAAATATTAAAATTGTTTCCTTCATTATATATTTTTTTTAGAACCACCTTTACACTAAGGGTTACAAGGGTGTACTTAATGCCTATTGGCATTCTTTGCCAGTCAACCCTGGGCAATAATTTCTGGTAGGCATATAATCAGTAACTTAGTAGGTGGTCCTTCTATTTATATTGTCGATTGTTAATTCAGGAGCAATATTAGACCCGAATAAACGTACAAAAGCTAGTAAAATTGTTTACAGACAACAATCTGATCCGTGCGAAACGACGTCCTTAACGGGATCGTACCCTTCGGGATCCTGGACAAAGCCGAGTCAATGGGACATGTCGAAATGTCTGGAGACTGGAGATCGGTGGAGTAGTGAATGGGGAGCGATCAGCAACGGTGTGATCGTTGATGCCATTAAGACGTACCACATGAAGATCGCGTTGGCTACTCAGCAGACTCCCTTCGCTCTGCTCAAGTCTGACAGCGGTGCTCCGGTACTCGTGAAGGTTGTTGATACGAAGGTTCCTGGAGGGAAACAGGTATTTGCAAGGGGTTTAGCGTTTTTTTTTGTTTTACAGGTTCTAAGAGATTTTTTACGATCTTCATTTCGACATTTAGTAGACCCCCCACAATTTGTATGTTATGTGAGTTTCATATTTAAATAAAAAGGAAGTTTGAATTTTGTGTTTTATAAAAGAAAAAATGTTCACGTTTAGGAAATTCCTTAAAGCATGAGTTTATAAATGATTTGTTACGATTATTTTGATTCGTCAGACCATAGACAAGGTTATTTAGAGTTTTGTTTTTATTATTAGTTTCAAGTATTTAACACAATTTGCCGAAATTATGAGTTACCCTAAATTACTTGTAAACGCTGTGACTGTGTTTCGCAGATGTTGGTGCCGGCAACAGCGGAAGATTTGAGAGTAGGTGGGAAAATTGTATTGAAGGATGATGGAAGCCCTTCAACTGAAGTAATTATTTATTCATACCCGTTCTAAGCTCTATATGTGATTGGCTCAAACTGCTTATTAAATAACTCAGAATATACTTACAAGCCAAAGACAGCATACGTATTGGTATAATGAAATTTTACCATTTACCAATAAATAATATAATAGAGTTGCTTTACTTGGTGGCGATGAAGGGTGGCGTGGAGGCTCGTCAGATCATTCATACCAAGCCTTAGTAGAACGTATTTCGCAGTATTCGCATTCTACACTCATAGGCCCACACTAGGATTTTCTTCTATGTCGTGGGTGCCATGGACACACATGAAAGACGAATACACAAACACCCAGACCCAGAATAGAAACCTAAATTGTCATTCAGATGTTTGTCTAGCCGCGGATCGAAACCGGAACCCACTGCGTGTCAGACCGGTATGGTGACCGCTCTGCCACGCAGGTCGTCAAACGTCTAGAACAAGCACGACCTTCAAACATGAAGAACGCGATGAAGAAGTTAATAAGCTTAATATAATATACTTAATATAATTTGTTTTTGTGCAGGATGTGGATGTGGAAGCTACTTCGGAAGTGGGTAGCGCTGTGCAGATCAGGGTTCCCGTGGTAGCCACAGTGGTACCAAGGATCCGGCCTGGTGGTAGACTGCACTTGGCGGTCGAAGAGCCACATCATGCCTACCATACTACTATGACTGAGAGTAAGAAAGGCTTTAATTAAGAATGTATATAAGACCAAAACATTTTAAAGTCCATTGAAGGGTAAAAAAACACTGGATGCGCGGCGACTCCCCTGGTGTTGCAAATGTCTATAGGTGACGTAGCTACTTCCATCAGGTAGTTCGTCTGCACTGTATCGTTAGGGTTAGGTACAAAAAAATGTTGGTGAGAAATAAATTACATTTTGGGGGTTTGGGTGGCCCCGTTTTTGAAATATTGTCGTGTGAGTACATCTGTAATTTTACAGATGTTCTTATCTGTATAAATAGCTATAAACAAAATAACAGCGTAAAATTTTTATGATGTGAAACTTCCGTAGGTGCAGGTAAAATTGATTGTTGGCGTGGCGATGCTCATCTTTATTTATTTTAGCGCTATCTGTTATACATTTTCGGAACTATTCAGTATCGAATAAAACTAAGCGAGCTGTGGTGTAAGTTTGACTTAGTGCGGGCACTGTACGTAGATGGCGTTATTTTCATATACTTAGTACCTGTCGCAATCTTGTCTTTTATGTGACAGCTACTTTCTATCTTTTTATTTATTTATTTGAGATCGTAAGCACAAAATACGTTTATTTTTATTTTTGTTTAGTGGGTGAAGTGAAATTGGAGCCATGCTCTCTGAATATGGGATCCCTTCGTCCCACTGATACTGAATCATTGAACCATGCTGCTCAGTCCAATTATCAGGACAACTGTAGACCAGGTTGTAATGATTTTCGTTTTATTTTTAGTAATTTTTATTTAGCTAATTATTATAATTATGTAAATCATATGTAATTGATAAATATTCCATTTATACAATTTTGCAGGTATACTAATATAAGATATATTATAATAGACTAATATTTGAGCAAAATTTCAGCGAAATGCAACTAGTATTTATTGCGTGAAAAAGTTACATACTCACATACATTCTCACGAACTTTCGTATTTATAATAAGCGTAATAGGGATTAGTTATAAATGTCCATGGACGACGAAGGCAGAAATCCTTTACTATTTCTGTTGATTTGGCGTGCAGAAATTCAGGTTAATTTTCCGGCCAGTCAGACATCTCAACGATAAATTCAGATATCTGCTCTTGCCGGCTTGTTTCTGTTCGTATTTGAGAATGCCTGTGCGTTTAAAATTCACGTTACGAAATTTGAATGGTATCTAAAGCATTATAAAAAAATATATTGTTCTTCAACGTCAGGTGGTGGCATTTCTTCATCATGCTCATTGCCACCCCCGGCACCGTCTCCCCCGTTGGATTTCATCGCGATGGATCTCTTCGAGCCCATGGAGGGTATACCTATGGGTGAGGAGGAAAACAAAACTTTGCTTCTCATTTTTTTCATTTTCAATTTCAATGTTGATCACCGAACGTGTAATAACTCGTCATTTTTTTGGAAACCTAAGATTATATTCTAAGTAACTCCGACGTTTCAATGTTATGCACGTATATTAGTGTATTGTCTACGAGACCTACTTAAAGATGCAAGATGTCTAGCAGTTTGCGATAAGCTTAACTGAGTCTTACGGATTTTTACTTACGGATTGACCAGCATTACGGATTATGACTTAAGCTCATCTCATTATGGGAAAAGTGATTTGTGATGATAAATTTATGTAGTTAATTAAGTAAAGGTGGCAGAACTTTGTGGTTCGACTCAGGAAGCACCACTGCCACACCTATTTAGTGGTAAGGGAGATATACTTATTCGAGGCGTTCCAACATAGTCCTTAGGGGTAGCAAAACATTTGTGGCTAACCTCAGGTGAGACTGATCTTACGTGGGGTTGCTTATGTCCATAGGTAGCAGTGGGCACTTACCATCAAGTGGACTGCATGCTTCTTTGCTAATTCCATGTTATAAAAAAAAATATCGAATAGGTCCACAGATAACTGCAGTGGATGATGTAGACCAGGGCCCACCTTCGGACGACTCCGATGTACTCATTGGGAAATTTGACGTAAGTCTTGGTTATAGTCAAAATAATTTATTTTTATAGTGTAGTGTGTCAAATATTGTATAATAGGTACACATCGCGTTTTCATGAGTATAACTATAATATTTTAAGATAAGCGGAAACATGAGGTTGGATGGCATATTCTCACGTAGGATATTAGTATTTAAGTTATCATGTAGGAACATAGGAGGTACATTCTAAATAAGATACTTTCAGATTGTAACGACATAACCAACCAGTAAAAATGTTATATATTAAGAATATAAGTATTTACTTGACAACCTGACGTCCCTAAAGAAAATGGCGACCCTGCAACCGGACTGAACATCACCGCTCCTCATAACAATTGTATAGGATTGTCTTTGTGCTAACTTTGCTCTTTTTTCTTTTCACAGGAAGGCATTCCGCTCTCAGATTCTGAATAATAAGTAAATAAAATAATATAAAAATTAAGTACTTATTTTTGTTGCTCGTACAGACGATGAAGTGTTTAATTTTATAGTTCTAGATTATAAGTAAAAATGTATTTTATTTATATGGATACATGTTGCATATTGTTTATGTGTGCAGCAATATATATTTAAGATCAGTAAATCTGAATTTTATTTTATATTAGGCACTGAATCTGAGTTTGTCGTATCACAAGGTCTTATATTACACTTCGACAGCTGGTTCTCGTTATCAGTCAAGTATATATCATAGAAATGGACATTAATTCGGCACTAGATTAATACTCGTATGAACTTTCCAAAAATATTGATACGCTACGTAGCCGCAAGAATCAGCGGTGAGGTGAATATGAAAATATTACCAAGTTTTCGCAATCCTATTATTATCTGAATGTTTTTACAATACAGCGTCGATTCTTTTTCTACAAAGCAGTGTTGATATTTTACAGTATCAATTTTTTTAACAATATTTTATGATTTATGAATACCTACTAAGGATTAGCGGATACAAAATTTTCGTTCGTGATTGACCAGCCGAAGGCAGTTTTTCGAAAGTTTGCTGACGTATATGAAAATAAATATATAATTTTTTAGTAATCACTGACTTATCGAATAGATATATAATGCAATGTAGCGAGATCTGTATTGGATCAATCAAATTAGTATCTTTAGGTAAAAAAACGACTCAACTCGACTTGCTGAATATTCCGTTAAACATTGTTTTTGGGTCTGATTAGAGCACTAAAGTTTAAATAAATTTGAATTAGCAGATCCGATACTGTGCTAAAGTTATTCCTATTACTCCAGACTCATTTCTCCGAGGAATTTGATATTCGTACTGATTAATTGAAAAGTCGATTTTTTTTGCAATTGAAATATCGATATTTTATAAGCTTATATCGATTCCATACGCCAGAGAAATCACTCAAAAAGACGACATTTATGTCAAAAATAAAACGTTTCACTTTGATAATGTCATGGCTTATAATACTTTGTTTATATAAATATAAATTTATAATATTAAATCTTCCTTAATTTTAATGACAAGCCAAGTATGGTCAAAGTAAAAAAAAGTTAAGGACCCTATAAAATAATTATTTTTGCGCTGTTATGAACGTGAACATGAAGGAATAAAAATACTTAAAATAAATAATCTTAAAAAGACATTTCCCAACAAAATCATCAAATAAATTTACGAATTATTAAAGTTATAAACGTTGTATCTAGAAACTAAAGCGCGACGTTTGATGTCAAATATTTTAGAAGATTTTAAGAATTGTTAGTATAGCAACATTGCTTATGGTAGTTTTCATAAAGAGGTTTGTAGAATTTAGTAGAATTTTAGGAATGACCGACCGATGACGGATTGTGTGTGATTGAATGCGGCATTAATTTACAATATACTCGCGGCAGTTAGGAGATTTTTTTGTTATTTTGTAAAATAACGCGTCCACTCAGTGCTTAAGTGTGCGATTTAGTAATAACTTGCTCTATTTAAATAATTCTGGCTAGTTTATAACCTCTTGGGCTAGCCTATTCGTATAATACTGTTCCTTGTAAATGTAGTTAGGATTCCTCGGGCTGCGATTAATTTAAGTTTTTGCGTTGAAGTACACGGTGCCGGCGTCGCGAGTGTCGAGCGATGTGGTGTGTGAAATATGTGAAATATAAAAATGTGTGTAATTTGTAATTCAATTAAGTGTTTTTGTGGTGACGGTCTGATGCTGCGGTAGGATTGCAATGTCCCGTCTGGTGGACTACTTCGTGATAGTGGGCTTCGACCACGAGAAAGAAAGTAAGTGGCGCTATAATGTTTCCCCGGTGCACCTTATCGGTGTTATCAGCTTCATTGTTAAACAACTTTTTGGTAGAATAAAAGTAGATAAGGACTATTGTATTTTGTTTACAATGCCAAGTTAATGTTGTTCTGTGCGTTCTAAAAAAATATTAGTCGTAAACACATACCCTTTTTTTCATTTGTAATTAAATGTGCATAAACTTTACATTCATTATGATTAATCAAAAAAAATACTGAGGTTTTTTTTGCTTGAAATGACAAGTTAAATATTATATGAGATTTTTTTTTAAATTGTTTTTGAAAGTGTTTAAAATTTGAATTTCATAAATTGTGAAAACAATCTACAAATATAAAAAAAATAAATTGCTAATTTACAATGAGCACCATTGGACACTATAAATAAACAAAAATTAAGTTAGTATAGATGAGACAAACTTTTAAAATTAGTTTTTACTGCCCCTAAGAAATGTCTATAAATAATTATGATTCATTTGGGTCATTGACATTGTCCAGTGTCTATTTATTTATATTAGAACATAGTTTTGCTTTCTTTATTGATTTAAGTCTGAAATTTCGAGTTTATGAAGTATTTTTGAAATTTTCCTACAATGATTTCTGTGTAACTTATTAATGAGATTTTCAAAAAGAATATGGCCGGCAGTATGGAAATGCATTAATATAAGAATAATTTTACAGATATGGTAACCAAGTTCTATCTTTAGTTTTTTTGCCTCTAAAATTAAAGTAGATAACCAGTGTATTGAGTCAAATAAAGCTAGTTGTATTATTTTAGTTTATCTAAGGTTTGCCAGGTGGTAGAACCACCTATTTTTAGCGTGAAGCAATTCTTGCGTTTCGGTGGAAGGGTGTGGTTGCCGGCTCACTTTAATATGAGGTGACCATCTCAGTCCTTGGGAATAGAAACGAATCTGTGATAGACTTCATATAGATCCCCTGTTCTATATGAAGTTGCTTACAAATATCCATGGGTGGCAGTAACCACTTACTATCAGGTGGGCTGCTTGCTCGTTTGCTACTTCATATTTATAAAAAAAAAAAGTTTTATATATTAGTCCTTAATTTTAAATATTATTAATATAGATTTTGTTAATCTATTTTCCTGGCTAATGAATTAGTATCATAAATTATACAGCATTGCAATATGCCACTTGGATCATATGGCATGACATCACAATTTAAATAAATAATGACATGTGTGATATATCTTGTTGAAGTTTCTGTAAATCACATACTGCATGGTCTGATGTTTGTGTACTTTGTTTGTGTATATTGTGATTATTACAAAAAAGGGTATTGTGATGTATTCATATTGTAAATTTAGTTATATATATAGTGTAAAAGTAGAAAGGAGATTGACAAAGTATACTGCCCTCAGAACGATAAACCAGTATGTGACAAAAAAGTTTATATTTTAAGTTTTATGTCTTTGGATGAATGACAGCAACTACGTTTAAGCATATTATAAATCTAATTTGAAAATATCATTTCTCTAAAGGAAGGAGGAAATAACTTTCAGCGAAACATCAATTTTCTTGAAGCTTACTTCAAATGAGATACTGCCTTTGTGCTTCTGAGGGCATTATAGTCCAACTGGGGAAACACTGTAATTTTTTTTCTGTTATACACCAGTTCTATGTTTTAATGCAAGGGGGTGGATGGCTCATTTACATATGGGGCTTACAAGTGATGAAGTACCTACAATAGTCTACACATAAAGCTCCTAGGCTCTACATGGACTTTGTTATTTATGTACATGAGAGGCACTTACCACTTGCCATCAAGTGGAGTACATGCACATTTGGTACCCAATTAATACCCAATAAATGTTAGTTGTCATGGGATGCCTGGCTGATGTGGAACATTGTGGTTGTAGTAGCAATATGCATAAAAGACAAGATTGTGATACAAACTAAATATACAGAAAATGATGACTATTTATTTCCATTACATACAAAAATAATGTATAAATTCTAAGTATATGTACCTATGGCGATGACCCACGTGGCCGAGTGGTCACCATACCGGGCTGACGCACAGTGGTTCCCTGGTTTGATTCCTGGCCAGACAGAAATATGAATGATGAGTTTAGATTTCTATTCTTTGTCTCGGTGTTTGTGTATTCGTGTTTGTGTGTCCATGGCACCCACGACACAGGACAAAATCCTAGTGTAGGGCTATGAGTGTAGAAAGCGTGTGTTATGGCAAATAGTCTATACATATGACATATCCATAGTCTATATGTAGTAGTGCGTACGGTGTAGCGAATCCGTCGCCACGGGAGCCTCGCCACGCCAACAATCAGGTTTATCTACGTTTATAGATGTTTCACATCGCCTATAGATGTTCTTCATTTACCTAGTCTATGTTCCATATTGTCTTGTTTATGATGTCACATATTAATTCCATTGCTCGTAAGTGGTTGCATGGCTAGCTCCTCAGTCTATTCAGTGTTTACTAAATTGGTATCTAATTTATTCGGCCTTGATTCATGATATGTGAAATAGCTGTACAATTGAGTTGATGTTACTGAGTAAATAGTGCAGTACTGATATAATATAATGCAGGGTGTCCTGAACTAGAGCTAGGGTGTTTCAGCACTGTATCAAGGGACTTGCAAGACACTATGTACAGTTGCACTTCAAATTTATAATTATGCTTACAATTTTTTTAACAAAAAATACAAACCGACTTCAATGTCACCAAAACCAAAAAACATATTTAAATACATGTTCGTTTCTTACATACACAGTACATAGTGCATAGTCCCAAAGTAAGTCAACCTACTTTATTAGATTACAACGACGACTCTTGGATTAGGTCCTGGATGCCATGGATACACACAAAGACGAATACACATACA
>DWNE01006283.1:0-13188 GCA_018249875.1 Cecropterus toxeus
CACTCCAACCGGTCCTGTGCCTTCTGAATCCAACGGTTCCCCGCTGTCTTCTTCAGGTCATCGGTCCACCTGGTCGGACGACCTGTACTCCTTTTGCTTAAACGTGGTCGCCACTCGAGGACTTTCTTTTTTTTTAGGACAATATACGACCACATATACCGCCGTCCTCCCCGGGAGACTGACCACCTGTAGAAAGATTGCTAGTCCAATTGTTAAATTGAAGTTGCAAACGAGCGTACAACGCATGAACCCAAAGTAAACAACTCAAATTAGTTAAAAATATATTATAATCTAGATGAGATATTAAATGTTAAGAAGATTACTTCATTTCAGCTTCGAAAAGCTAAATTATTTTTCTTAATGTTAATATGTAAAAAAGATACAAAAGAGCAATATTTCACCTCCTACGTTGAATGTAGTTTAAAATCTAGACACGTAGAAATTATTTAGTTTAAGTAGTAAAGGAAATATTTATGCATTTTTGCCCCGACTGAAATCGTCTGAAAAAGGGTATTTTTTTCCAGCGCAAGTATGTATATATGTGTGTATGTATGTAATGTGTAATTTAATTATCACTGCTTTATGGTGAAGGAAGACATCGTGAGGAAACCTGCACATCTGAGCTCTCATTAAAAAAAAAGAGTGCTCAAAGGTGTGTGAAGTCTACCAATTCGCACTTGGCCAGCGCGGTGGACTATGGCCTTAAACTTTCTCACTCTGAGAGAAGACCCGTGCCCAGCAGTGGGACAATAATGGGTTGACGAGAGAAGTATATACGTATGTTTGCATGTATATATTTATGTATGTATGTCGATTTCTTTGGAACGCGCTACAGCCCAAACGACTTGACGGATTGTGACGTATGACATATCATTAGAATCGTCTCAGTTTGCATAGTGACATAGAGGAAAAGGTGGAAAGAAGATTTTTATATTATTACGACAATATAGGTATCAAATAAAAGATAGTAAATAGACCTATCTGAAAATATATATATTGCCATATTTTTACTTGACTATTTTGACCAAAACTAATAAGTTAAATATATATCATTATCATCAAAAAATTCGTTTTGAGCAGTCGGGTTTTTTGTATTAATGTTTATAACGATGTTACTAGTTATTTATTATCCTAAAAAACTTAAGCGATAACTTTCCGAGTAAGTTAGCTTATGACACTTTGTCGTGAAAGTACGAAAATTAAAGGTTCTACCGTGTCGACGATATGACACACTAAATTTCATACCAAATAACATAATAGTGCGTTCCGCTATCGATATGCTTGGACGAATACTCAACGAAATTACTGTATCTGTCATCAATCATTAGAATGTCTTAAGTAGGAATAGGGATGGGACGCCAGTAATGAACGTTATCGATAAAAGCTAATAGACCGTTTTAGTTTATATATTTGTATTGGCTTACGAAGTTGGGAAACTTTGAGGGCCATTAGGATTTAAATGGGTCAATGCTAACTATACATGCTTCAATCATTTGTACGGCTCGTTAGATCTTCTACCCTATATATTGTTGTCAACCAATCAATGTCCTACTGCTGGGTGCGGTTCTTCTCGAATAATAGAGTTTTAGGCAATAGTCGGATTGGTAGACTATACTTTCTGTTTTTTTTTAATCTCTCGGTTCTCAGTTTTCATTCACAGTAAAGCAATTTCTTAGTAGCGTGTGCCTGCGATTCGAACGTCAGATCCTGGAGTTCAACTATTAGGTTCTCGCTGCTCCTCACTGTTCCTAATACTTATTTTTTTATATGGTTCACGTGTTATTTCCTCTACATCGGGTCCATAATACACATTGGAACGTGATTTGATACGATGCTACGACACAAATCTTCCCGACTATGTAATGAAATTGCACTTGTGATATCGCATATAACGGGCCATACAAGGGCGGAAGCAAAATTCTGATAGCATGTGAGGGATGTAAATACCACTCGTGAATAACGAAGAACGCAAGCTTATGCAATGTCGTACAGAAACAGGTGATATTTAGATAGGAGACCTTAAAGCTTCCGATAAGGCTTCATGAACGATTTGAAAACATTCTTAGACGAGTATCTTCCAGGGTTCCCTCAGTTACGGGGAGAATCCGTGCCCACCCATGGGATATTCAAGCATACTAGTAATAAAATATCGTCAAAACCTCTTTTCCTCTTATAAATTTTGATATGAACTTTAAGATTCATTAATAATAGTTTGAGGGTTACCAAGTTTCGAAACATATATAATATTAAATTTGAAATATTCGAATAATATTCCTTATTATGAAATTTTCGTTCAAAAGTAGTAATTAACTAATCTACTTCAACTAATAGGTTTATAAAATAAATGGTTTAGTTCTGTATAATAAACCTATTTGCCACCTCTTCAGTTAATCTTGCTTCTAGATTTAATTTTAAGTGTATAAAAAGCCTGATTAAATATAAAATCAATTAATTAATATCGCTCGGCCGATTCACGTTCGAGTGGTTGATTAATTAATTTTAAAGTTAGATTAATGTACATCGTCTTAACTTTACGTAACGTCACGTTTGTAGTCTTAAGTCATTGTTTAACTTAATGAGTGGGTAATGAAGATTCAATGGTAGGCTACAGAAAAAAAGGAAATAAGGAAGTTAATGAAGAAATTTGCAAGGAACGGTGTATAGTTGATAAATGGCATTAGGAAGAAATACTTTTAAAATAAATTATGAATGACTATTTTGATGATTTTGGTGTTTCGTAGGATTATGTTGTAATAGTCATTTTATAATATTTTGATCGTTTCTAAAAATATTTAATAAAGTTCAGTATTTCACAAGTCATTTGAACGATCATAATAAATTTCAAATTGCTTTTTTAAAATTACTTTGTTGGTTTTTTTTTTTTTAATAAATGTAATGCTTAAGCTAATATTAATTTATCTCAAATAATATATTATACAATGTTTAATATAAAGTGCAGTTTAAACATTACGTTATATAATATTTTTAAATATTTTCAGTAGCTTGTCAATATCGATAACATTTTAAACCTTAGCAAATCACTACTTTGTCAGAAACCGATACTTTGTATCGAATTACTTCCACATCCGCGAAAGTAACTTAATGGTTGTCGAAACAACAATAATATGACAAATTTCCGTACTTACTTATCTATTTACGGAGTTTCTTTTTATATAAGGCACAATAAGTAGACCTTAACGTAAGTAATACGGTTCATATCTATATGGACAATGTGAATATAATTAGGAACTTTCTTTCGTATAGCGTAACTTATGTATAGTTTAAACTCGTGATTCCCAAAGTGGTCGAGGTGGCCCCCAGGGGTCCATGAGGGATTCAATGGGGGTCCACGTTATATGTCGTCCAAAATAATATTTCATTAATATTGTATCCAATGTGCCATATATTGTAAGCTTAAAAAATGGTTTGTCTTTTTATTTTTGTAAGTCCGAAATAGTAAATGAGCATGCAGTCTACCTAACGTAAAGTGGCCATTGCGGCCCATGGACATCCGTAAGCCATATAGAACAGAGGTTTTACCTGAAGTCGATCACAGATGCGCTACCACTCCTGAGCAATAAGACGGTCGCCTCAAATTGTGAGCCTGCAACCACGGCCTTATCATTCGGTACGAAAAAAATAGTTATAAAAGTATGTCTATATCCAATTTACTTAATTATCGTGACAGGTTCATTTTTTATTAGGGCACGTTGGGGTTAATTGAAGCAATAAAGCTCTATCACTAAATTAAAGGAAATTTCATACATCCGCCACGATGTACAATGATTTACGGGGATTATTATAAATTCCTAAAAAGATGGCTAAATTAGCCTACAATTTCATTTCACGGTCTCACCCCAACTCATATATTACCCCAATTATCCCTAAATAAGTTACTTTTGTACCGCTATTAATTTCAAACTGTTTACCATCATTTCCGTAAACATTCATTTTCAAAAAGAAATGAGCAAGAAAATTATATGCCAATGCGTGGTTAAGTAAAATAATGTATAATAAAAGCCTTTACTAATCATTACCGGCACGCAGGCAAAGTTGTGTAACTCACAAATGAGAAGTTTGGAACCTTTGTTCGCGTGACAAAGGTGTTTTGAAAACTGACTAGAAATAAACAGAAATGGCTGCTACATTTGCCTTGCCATAAATATAAGTTAGTGTCAAACACAATAATATTTATGGGCTTTCTGTAGTCGCCTCTACAAACGGAACACTTTGTAAAATGGCAGTAATAAAATGGATTTCGCGTCTGAAATAAATGTGGAAATGTCTGAAAAAATGTACATATTTAATAACTTTTTGAACGCCTTGCTGCAATTTGGTAAAATTGTCACTATGCACTATGCAATTGTGACGATTCTAATGATACGTCGTCACGCCACAAGCCGTTTAAGCTGTAGCGCGTGCCAAAAAAAATGGACATACACACATACAAACAAACACACATACATACGCTCGAACGCAGTCGGGTAAAAATATTAAAAACTCCCTACTGCTTAAAAGCGATTGATAGCCTTAAGATTCAATTAATTGTTTGTAAGCGATCGTTTTTCTTTTTAGGATAATATACTTACTTTGTACTATTTAGAATAATATACCTAATTTGTTACCTAAACTATATACGAAAAGAAACAGGAATATATAAAAAAAATACTACTATAAAAATATATCGGTATTGCTGTCTGTGGATAAGGTTCCCTAGATGCTGGCAACGTTTCCTCCTAGAATGGCTATACCGATTCATTAAGCGAAATGCGTGCATATATGGATTAAACAGCGTTCACAACCAGCAATGAACATTTCTACACAATATTTGCTCTACGACCAAAACCTTATTAACGATTAATACTTTATCTACGAAAATAATCAGGCCTTGTGTTAATATTAATCGGGTTTAAGAAATAAAATGACTTCCCTGAACTGCTACTAACCTGACGTTTTAGTGTAATAATCTGCCTTTAATCAAAAGAAATGAAATATTTATTTATTGGGTTATGTGATTGTTCTTTGGGATTTACGGGTATGATTATCAAGAGCTGAGTAGCCTTAGTACGATTTTATTACGTTTTCGCTCATCATTGCAAAGTATATTGCAAAAGGTATGACCAAAAACAAAAACGTAAACCTGCAATCTTACTATTTTACGAAGTAGACATGATGGTAAGTAGTTACTGCCGCCCATGGACATCTGTAAGCAACTTTAACTGGTGGTTGAACTAACGTAGTTCGACCGGGGAAGTACCACCGCCACACCTATTTCTAGCGTGAAGCTGTTCTTGCGTTACGGTGGAAGGGTGTGATTGCCGGCTCACTTTTGTATGAGGCGACCATCTCAGTCCTCGAGAGTAGCAACGCATCTTTGATAGACTTCATATAGAGCCCCTGTTCTATATGAAGTTGCTTACAAATGCGGCAGTAATCACTTACAATCAGGTGGGCTGCTTGCTCGTTTGCTACTTCATATTTATATAAAAAAAAATGTTTTAAGTATATGTTGATATAACGGAAACAGGAATCATCTGTGAAAATTTCAACTACCTAGCTATTAAGGTTCTTGAGACACAGCCTGGCGACAGACAGACGGACATCGGCATCTTAGTAATGGGGTTCGTTCGTTTTGCCGTTTAGGTACGGAACCCTAAAAAAATAAACGATCTTACTTATTTGCAACTTAATATAGAACTAACTAATAGCGGAGTCTTACTTATAGAACCTTAAAAACCCTGCGGAACCCTAAAAATGAATGCCATAAATGTTTATAAGTAGCATTAACAACTTACAATGAAACAGACAAGTAGCAATTTGATTTTAATACTAATTTTATGAAGAAAAATGTTCCATTAAAGCTATATCCATAAAGATGCAATATATGACCGTGGTATTAAATGTTTTAACTTCATATTCAACCAAGAGTGATGCATTAAAAGACATTAATTTTATTACTTCACAGGCATTATAGAGCGTGCATTTTCATAAAACATTTTATGTTTTTATTTCAGCTCTTTACATTTACATACGATTTAATTATTATCTGGTATGAACTCAGTGCCGTCATAGTCATTGGTCGAAGTTCAGCTTCTCAAGTACGAGGTTCGCATCCCACTAGCGCAATTTTTTCTAAAATTATGTGCGTTTTAGAAACTAATTATCACTGTTTGAGATGAAGAAAAACGTAAGAACACATATATGTGAGACTAACTTATACATGAGGCGACCATCTCTGTCCTCAGGAGTAGCAACACATCTGTGATCGATTTCGAAAAGAACCCCTGATATGTATGAAGTTCTAACAAATGTCCATGGGCGGGAGTAACCACTTACCATCAGGTGGACTGCAGGACATATAGAACAGGGGTTCTATATGACGTTTATCATAGATGCCTTGCAACTCTCGAGGACTGAGATGGTCACCTCACATAAAAGTGAGCCGGCAACCACGCCCTTCCACCTCACGCAAGAACTGCTTCACGCTAGAAATACATAGGTGTGGCGGTGGTACTTCCCCGGTCGAACTACATTGGTCCTACCACCTGGCAAATGCACATGGCAATGGTATCTCCCCGGTAGAACTTTACTAGGTCTACGTAGTAACCACCTAGTAACATAACTATAATGAACTTAATTATTTCTTTGTTACTTTTGAGTACATAGGTATTTGAAATGAAAACATATTAATTTCTTTTTAATTGCTTTCTGCGGTTGTTGCGTGCTTTTAATCTTACGTCGAAACGAGAGCTTAAAATTTAGAGTATTTATTTTAATTTGTAGTTAAGGTAATATTTAGTGAGTGATAAGGTAGGTAGGTAAGTAGGCAACAATGTAGTAATATGTACTAGGCAAACAATGTACCTATAGTAAATAATATTGAACCATAATGTAACCATAAAATAACATTTCGCACTGATTTTTTTCCATGAAAATATTCTTCACATTTTGACCATGACAATGAATATGACCATCCACATTCATGGTCATGGTCGTAGGTGATACCTACCCAAAAAAAATCTCGTTCTACCTTAAAAAATGTAACAGAGTATAATAGTGTAACAGAATATAATCAAAGATTATACTCTGTTATACTATTTTACTATTGTAATGTAACAGAGTATAATCAAAGATAAAAAATACAGTCTAATTGAGAACCTCCTCCTTTTTTGATGTCAATTAAAATACATAAATGGATAATTTAAAAAAGCGTCAATTTTTACCACCGCTTCGCTTATTATTATTTTTAATTAATATGAAGTAGCAAACGCAAGCAGCCTCATATAGAACAGGGGTTCTTTATGAAGTCGAACACAAATGCGTTGCCACTCCCGAGGACTGAGATGGTCGCCTCATATAAAAGTGAGCCGGCAACCACACCTTTCCACCTCACACAATAACTGCTTCACGCTAGAAATAGGTGTGGTGATGGTATTATTGGTTCTATCACCTGGGATTTTTTTGATGTAAGGCAGCCCTTGATTTTCCGTAAAGGAATGTGGTCACCCTTTTACTTTAATATTTGCCTTTGAAAGAAGCAATGCACCTGTGATTGGCTTTAGACAGAACCCCTGTTCTATGTATGTTCATATAGAATTATAGAACATGAGTTATATGTGAAGTTGTTGATACATGTATGGACATGATGTCACGATGCCACATGTCTATGATGGTATGATGGTAAGTAGTTAGTAGTAGAAACTTTTTACCATCAGTTAGACTGTATGCACGTTGGCTACTTCAAGTTTATAAAAAAAAAACTTCATGTGTGTGCAAAAATTTACATATAGGTACATTAAGTTTGATTGCATAATTATTAATTCGCATATATCGTTCTTTTTATAAATTGGGTAGTAAAATCGTTAGCGTGATTCAGAAAGGAGTACAGCGCCATCTAGTTGCAGCGTATAACGGCTTTCGTAACGTATATTCGTTTCACAGATTTTCAAATTATGATTCTAAAGATGTTTCATTTGAAATAATAAAAATGTCCGTTATTATAGTCTACAGTTTAGTCACCCTATTGTGGGCGGTTGGTAGTTGAATTATTACTAAGATAAGTTAATGTTATGGATTGAACTCATGCAAGAACATTTAAACCCAACACGTTTTCTTCTTATCGTTGGCTTTATTGTTCTAAAAGGCCTTGGATGTTATTTATTGGTTTTAGGTTTGATAAACATGTTATAATCTTTCCTTGGAATAGTTTTTAACCAACTGAGTCAAAAGGGTCATACTTTTCTAGAGTATGTATGTATTTCTATACATACATAAGTACATACATATAAAACAAAGCATATTTTCTATGTTTGTATGTATGTATGTTGATTTCTTTGACCCACGTTACAAACTTTCACCTTTTAATTTTGAGGATTCCAATTAAATACTAGAATTAGAGGGTATTTTTGAAATAACGAACCACCACATATTTTTATTAGTCTCTATTTATCACGACTGACAAATGACAGATGATCTTACATAACCTAAAACATCTGCTTTTATAATTTTCATATATTTCCACTGCTAATACAGAAACTTTCAATTAGATAAGTGCTGCCATCTGGATAAAAGTTATTGTACCTATTGATTGTAAACAACGCCATCTATGTTACAGTAAGAACAACAATTTAATTCTAAGTAAAATATTGATTAATCAAACAGATTTTAGTCGACTTTTAAATATATTTAGTACAAATAGTATTGATTACTCTATGAATGAAATCCTAAATATCTTTTATTAAACTAACGTTAGCTTTTTAAGCCATAAAGCATACTCAAAGAAAAGTTCACGAGTAATCTCACAAAATTCCTATAGGAGATTGGAATATCTTTGAAAGATATCCCTATACGATACGGATGTCCTTCAAAGATACTGCTTCAATCACTGCTGTGGAACCAATTCCATTTTCATTCCGTATAAGCCTCTTTAGTTGGTATATCCCTTTGAAGTTCCTATTTCACAATCACATCTTCACACACTCTCTTGAAGGTGTATTAGTGTGTGTCCAAGTGCATTAAGAATATTGAAATTTGATTGTACGTGCATATTGTATATGATAAAAATAAACCGATACCTATAAAGACAAAAAAATTATAACACCAATGGAAAAAAACGAACTATTAGCGAACTATATTTTACTTTTATTAGTTTTTCACAGACTTCATTATTTTTTATCCTTTATGGTATTTCAATATTTTGTATTCTATACCATTTTACTTGTTTTTTATTTTTATTTTTTAACGCTGGGTTTTGTATTGTAATTATTAGATACTAATAATTTTACCTTAATATATGACATCTAATTATCTACTTCATTTTAATGGACCTACCTATCCATCGTTACTGCATAGATATGTTTTTTATAATTTACTTTTGATAAGTATTGTTATACTTTATAAATTAAAAAAAAAACCACCCATGCCGAGAAAGTACTACCATATAAATAGAATCTAATTAAATTTATATATACTTTAAAAAGAAGCCTGGAAATGAAAACTAATGTGAACCTATTTCTAAAGCCTAATCAAAATTAATATCTTTTAAAAATGTTCAAATTTACTTATAACAGATGCAAACCTTGTTTGATAAATTGTACTGTTTATAGTTTCCTTAATGATGATTAAACGTAAATGTATTTCCAAATTCCACAGTTCCTAAATGTCTGCAGGGAAGCTAGAGTCTCAATAATTTCTTGAAAGATACGGGACTGTTCTTTTTCTATATTTTCCGTTTCTCACCATATATTATTTTCCTAAACGTTGTGATTGACGTTTTATAGAGACTTTCTTTCTGTTTTTATTATTTTGTTACACGTGGAGTAATGCTTAAAATGAATAACGACTGTCTAACGTTTTAAAAGTAGGTAAATCTTTCGCGGTTGAAAGCTGGTCGCGTACAAATTGCATTGTAGACTGCATGTTTGTTTATACAATTTTAAACGACTATGCTAAGTTAGTGTCATGAAATTAAAATCATGTATTCGGTTAAATGTGCTGCACTGTGTTGCTGCACAAATGTGTTGCACTAGCATCACTCTCTCGTGGATGTATTAGGCGTCTAAAGGAAAAGATCTAGTCTCCATACAATCCAGTTGTATTTTTGCGATTATTCTTTTTGATTGCATTTAATTGTCTTGAGATTATTCTACTTGCTTTTCTCTCTTGGCAGCAGCTTTTTGCTGTATAACATTCACATCCAATGCGGTCTTCAAAACGTCAAATGAAATTGGCTAGTGAAAATTATCCGTTAGGGACTTTCTTCAGTGAACTTTAAATTACTGATGGGGATGGATTTTGTTGAACAAAAATGATTGTCACCCTAACATACACAAGTATTCATCCTAACAAGTATTTGCATCCGTAGCGGAAGTCTCAGACGGTATGTATTCCTAATATAAGGTAAATGTATGCTTGATTTAGCTGTAAATGCGTAGAAATTCAAATATTGTCTCTACTTCTGTCATAAATACGACTTTGGTAATGCATAAAAACAGAAATTGTTATATTTGTGCCCCCCTTTAAGAAACAAGTCCCCTCTAAATCGTGGACCATGTAACAATTATTTTAACACATAAAAATAGCAAAAGAGCATGCAGTTCATTCGATAGTAAGTTGTTACTGCCACTCATGGTCATTAGTAACCAACTTCATGTAGAACAGGAGATAGTAGGGGTACTGTCCCCTGTTCTACATGAAGTTGGGGTCTTGGGGGGTCAAGTAGATCAAAGATGCGTTGCTAATACCGAGGACTAATAGATGATCCATGGCCTATGATCGCCTGATATATAAGTTATCCTGCAACTTATACCCTTCCAACAAACGCAAGAACTCTTTCATACTTGAAATAGGTGTAGTGGTGGTAACTTTTCTATCAAACTACATTATTTCTACCACCTACGAACAACAAAAACTTTAAACATTTTACCCGTGGAACTACAATCTAATTCTTAGGTACCTTTCATAACTATAAAAAATGTTTTTTTTTTTTCATTCATCATTAGCTTCTTTTTAGTTAGTGACTACTTTTGTTTACATGTAAAATTAAGATAAAAATAATGCAATATTATATCATAATAACAGGTATGACATATTTGTAACATCCATGCTATCGTTATTCTACAATTTCAAAGTTACACGAGGAAGATATCGGGAACACCATCAAATCGTACGAAAACATTGCTCTACTTTGTCAACGCCTGCTAGATTTATTACTGCAATAACGTCGGAGCAACTTACTGCAGTGAATTTATTTTAGGAAATTTAGGTAATATGACTTGCAGGCGCCAGTGTTTTAGGTTCGTTTCCGCAGCAATTTATTTTTATGTATTTAGATGTTTTTTGTCTATTCGTATCCCTACATATATCTATAACTAGCTTATTTCCGTGGTTCTGCTCGTTTCGGTTGAGTTTACCGCATTAATGAGTAATTTATGAGTTACTCCAGATCTATGTGTCAAATTTAAGCGAAATTGACTGAAAATTTTCGCTTGAAACTGTAACAAACAAGCACTCATACATCCTCACAAACTTTCGCATTTATAATATCGGTAAGGTTTCATACAGATCTTGGAATTATCGTCATTATTGACCCACTGTTGAGCTCGAGTTTTCTCACAGATAGAGAGTTGTAGGCTATAATCTATCGCGTTGGCCAAGTTATAAGTATTATTATGTAGAAAAAAACCTTTACAACGGATCCGACTCGCACACAAGAGATTCCTGTAATTCTCTTTAAACATGTTTTTATGGTTAACAATATAAGTGTTACTTAAATTTATCTGATTCATTACACACAAATTTAATTGGCAAAAAGGCAGTTTGACCATTCAAACGAGCAGAGGTTCTCCTTAGCAAGCGAACTTGTCGAGGAATCACCGCAAAAAGTGAGCTCGCAAGAGCTTTAACAAACAAAAAACGTCACCCACTTAAAAAAAATAACCTATACTGTCAAGAAATATGTCACTCTATGTCAACAATAGCATTTATATCGCATGCTTACTGAAATATTGACTTAATTCAAAAAATACGATTTTTGAAGTATCGCAAACGACCTTGCACTTGTTGTTGAATAAAATAAACAATTAATTAATAATAGGGCGCCAACAAATCGTTATTTCAACGTAATTCAAATAGTAGACGGTAGATGGCGCTAACAGAAGCCTGCATCTGTACGATACTACATTTTAACTTATCTCTTAATGAGTCAGTGTTCCTATAAGCATATATTAATTTCAAGATAAGCGTTTGGTGACGAAGGCGCAAGTTCCATGATTTTTGTTTATCCAAGTGCGAAACACGCCTAAAGAAGTTTTTACTTCAAAAACGGTCGTGTTAGATTTAAGGCGATTTAAGTCTTCCATTCATTATTTATGTTAAACAGTGTAAATGAGGCATTAAACTAGGCGATTATTAAGGCCTATATCGCAGACACAAAGGGATTCCAATCTTAATTGTAGCCATTTGTTAACCTTTAAAGCCTAGACGTATAATTTTAGTGGTAATTAAAGCAATTGTCTAAAGGAATAAGTAATTAGAATTATTTTCTTAAACATTTCATGTTATATTTATAAACGTTAATAAATTTTTGTGGAAGGTGGTAGAACAAGTATAGTTCGAACGGGGAGGTACCACCGTCTCACCGATTTCTAGCGCGAAGCAGTTATTGCGTTTCGGTGGAAGGGTGTGGTTGCCGGTTCGCGTACAAATGAGGCGACTTCTTAATTCTAGGCAGCAACGCATCTATGATTGACTTCAGATAGAACCCCTGTTCTATATGAAGTTGCTTACAGATGTCCATGGGCGGCAGTGGTCACTTACCATCAGGTGGATTACGTGCTCGTTTGCTACTGCAATCAATTTTTTTATTATCGCTTAGGGGCCATCCATTAATCACGTGATTTTTTTGCCATTTTTTTAACACCTCTCCCCTGGTGAATCGTGGTGAGGTTTAATACTACATATATCACGTATATTTTTAGTACCTTCAAAAATCTTATTTTTTATATTGAAAAAATACAATCTTTATTGTTTATTTTTTATTGTTTTTTTTATATTGTTAGCCCCCAAATACTTTTGTTCATTTAGTGGACATTTTTTATGCAAAACACGACATATAATAGGCACTAGATGGCGTTGCAAGTAATTCTATTATAGAGCTGCAGTTAAAATATCGAAAGTACGTGAAACTAC